>PVKA01002687.1:0-120929 GCA_004027165.1 Ctenomys sociabilis | reverse complement strand
CTATCACCATTACAAGACCAAACTCAAAATATATTAAAAATGTAAGTGCAATGTAACTTCAATTTATTAAAGTATTAGAAGAAAAATATACTCTAACTTCTTTAAGACATTTGTCTGGGCAGGGATCTTTTTGGAATGAGACTGCTAAAGTACAAATAACAAAATCCAAATAGGCAAATAAAAGTACATAAAAATATTACACAAAAAGTAAAATAATTAACAGTATAAAGGTCCAGTCTACAAAATGAACAACATATTTATAATTATTATACTTGCCCCCTATAGATTAATATTCAGAATCCAAACAACTCAAATAGTGAAAAAAGAAAGGAAAAGCTATAAATAAATTAATTAAAATACTACAAGGACCTGCATAGATACTTCTCAGAAGGCACACAAATGGCCAGTAGGTAAATGAAAGGCAAACATCATTAGTATCACTAGTCATGAAGGAAACAGAATCACAGTGAGCTGTCACCACTCCAGTAAGACCAAGATGGGAAGCATCAAGTGCTGGCAAGGATGTGGACAATAGAGAACTCTTGCACAGTGTTCTTAATGCTAGGAATGGAAATTAGCAAATCACATGCAAAAGGGTGTGGAGGATCCTGAAAACATTAAAAATAGAATTACCTATTATCTAGCAATCCAGCCAGTAGGCATCATGCCAGGAGACTGAAAGCTACGTGCTGAAGGAACACCTGCGTGCCCAAGTTGGTTACTATGCCTGTCACAACGGCCAAGATGGGGAATCAGCGAGGCATCTGTTGATGAATAGATGATAAAGAACACGCACAAGATAGGGTACTGTTCCTATTTTTGTTGTATTTGCACATAATGAAGTACTTTTAAACCACAAAACTGAAGTAAGTTCTTGCCATTGTTGACAACACGGATCAGCTCGGAGCACATCACGCTGAATGAAATACGTGAAGAAGTACAAGAGAACAAAATACGTGATCTGGCTCACGGGTGAATCCTAAACAAGTTTGTATCACAAAAGCAGAAAGTAAAAATGGCAGTTTCTGGAGAAATGGTTGACTAAGAGGATGCCTAGATGTTGCTGTTCAAAGGAAACATAATTACCATTGGGTAGGAAGAAAAAAGATCAAGAGACAAAGTGACAGTAGTACATGAGATTTTCCTTCTTTCTTTCTTTCTTTCTTTCTTTCTTTCTTTCTTTCTTTCTTTCTTTCTTTCTTTCTTTCTTTCTTTCTTTCTTTCTTTCTTTCTTTCTTTCTTTCTTTCTTTTGGCAGAACCTGACAATAGTGCATGAGATTTTCTTTTTCCCTCCCTCCCTCTCTCTCTCCCTCCCTCCCACCCTCCCACCCTCCCAGCCTCCCTTTCTTCCTTCTTTCTTTCTTTTGGCAGAACCTGGGATTGAACCCCCTCCCGGCACCCGCTTGCGGGGCTTTAGTCAGCTCACCTATTTGGCTGGCCAAATAGGTTCTTGTTTCCAAGAACACGATACGGAGCAGTGTAGGCGGCTATTCACTTAGTCCCTTTGAAGTTTGGATTCCAGCTTTTCAAGATGCTTTCCTTCAGGCAAGGAAAGTAAGTTTGTGGAGCAGCCTGGTAAAGCAAAACATGTTCGTGTTGCTGCCGTGTTTAGAGAGGCAGATGCCACACGCGGGGGACGCTCGCGCGAGGCCCGCTCACCTTCGCGACCCGGGCGGGCGCGGGCGTCCTGTCCACGCCACCAGCACCGTCTTCACCTTCTGCCCGCAGCGCAAGGGCTCAGGCAGCTGGAGGAGGCTTTCGTTGGAGTTAATCCATTAAAGTTGTTTTTGAGAATAAGACAGAAGATTACTCTTTTTATTCTCCATAAAAATAACTTGCATGTATTTAATCTTCAAAAATTCAGAGATAAACTGTGCCGGGTTCAAATTAAATAAGAGGCCAAGTGCAGAACAGATTAAAATTTAGAGAACCGTTTAGTAGCGGGGACTGTGACTGGTTAGCTGCGCTCCAAAGGCGCTAAGCAGTAGCAAAGCTCGGTTTGCTGGTCTTTTAAGGTGAAAAACCACATTCTGGTGTGCAGATAAGATGGGTGGGGTGGTCGGTGAAGTTCTGAGAGAGGAAGAACTTAAACTTATGGGGCGGGGCAGAACCCAACAGTCTTGATCGTGGAATTCAGATGTGTGTAGGTAAAGCAGTCAAGGTCGGGGTAATCTTATGGCTTTAGTAATTTTTCACCATCCTAGAACACTTTTAACTGCTGAACTAGATTAGGGAGGGGAGGGAGACAGCTACTCAGCTACTGCTTACTAAACAGCCTCAAACAGAGGACGAGAACACGTTCTTTGGAGTACGTAACAGGAAGCATAAGGGAACCTGATAATTTTCTACAGTTACAGAACAAAATTCAGTTAACTCATTACATAAAACTGATAAACCTACAAAAAATTAAGAAAACATCTCTAATCCACCAGCTGGAGATATTAGTATGATGTAAATGCTTCAGGACATTTAAACAAACTTATAGGTACACAAACTTATAAAAGTTTTTCTTCTTTTTTATTAGTACGTGTTTGTGGTATACAATGTTTACACTCCCATGGTGGAGCCCATACATACATGTAACACATCTTAATTTTTTAAATCTCTTTTCCTTCTCTCTTCCCTCCCCCATCTCTTAGTCCCTTTTCTTTTGCAAGAGATCAGTCTCCCTATTTTCTGTCACCTGTCTTTGATTTTGCTCTTTACTTATATTTTGCATTTCTCATGAAAGACTCACCATGCAATTCATAATTTTTTTTTTGATTATTAGTACATGTGTAGTACGTTATGCTCACATTTCTGTGGCAAGTTGGCACATGTATGTAACACATTTTAATTCCAGTTTTCAATCCTTTTTCCTTCCTTCCATCCTTCCCTCTATTCCTCCCTCCTTCTACCCATCCCTGATTCCCTTCCTTTTTTGTGTACCAGTTTTCAGTACATTTACATGTTTACATGTTTTATGAGAAGTTCTACATGCACATAACATGTGATACTTCAATGAGTTGAAAAATGGTTAATATTAAGAAGGATTTTCAAATCCACCTTTTTCTGTTCCCCATCCCTGATGGAAAATATTTTCCAATATACACACTCATTCTATCTGTGATCATAGCAACAATACATGAACATATTCATAAAGCTGCCTTTGATGGGAATTTGAATCTCATGGGGTCTCCCATCATGGCTGGAAGGCTAGTTCAGTAAATGCTTGCAATTGGACTTTCGGTCCCTATTTTCATTTGGAGTATTTCTCCTGCCAGAGCTGATACTAGGACACAAGATCACTTCATGGTTTTGTTTTTGTTACTGTTCTGAAATAGCACACAAAGTTCAGCTTTGTTCTCTTAGAAAGATAAGTAGTATCATCTTCATACACAGCACTGGGGAGTGGAAGTTGTGACCAATCCTCTGCTGTTGAAACACAAAAGATAGAAGACAGACAGAGAGAGAGAGAGAGAGAGAGAGAGAGAGAGAGAGGGAGAGAGAATCTAATGGACCAAATATATCATTGAACTGATAATTTTAAGAAATGCACTCTGGTAGATTACAGTACTTTTAGCACTATAGCCCTTAGCTAGATCAAAGAAAATTAGGACAAATGTTTCATCTGCACAGAAAAATGGTAGAAAAAAATGCATGAAAGTCTAATATTTTTCATGGTAATACGCTTCAACTTGAGTCTTCACACTGAGCTCCGTGCAAACCCTTTTCATATGTTCTGAGACATGGTCTCCCCAAGACAATAAGTGCACAGGCGGGCTTGAACCTGGGATCAAGCCCCAACCTCCCAGAAAGACCCTCACTGTGCCCAGTTCAATAATTACTTGTAATCCCCAGGGAATATGATTTTGTATTTTTCTTCATTTAAAGCTTTTGTATTTTACAAATTTCTATAAAGAGCATATTGCTTTGGCAATTTTAGAATTTGTACTAGACATGAAGAAAGCAGTAGGTGTGCTTCTGTGATGAAGTCTGTTCCCCAACTATGCCAGGCAATGGAATATTTGGAATTACTCGGGGTCTAGGCTGATGGTAACACTAGACACATCCAACTACTGGTATTGCTTTTGTTACTATTATGATTAAAGGTGGAATTGTTATCTGGTTTGTTCACTGCTGTTTTTCTTCAGTACCTAGACAACTGCTTAACACATAGTAGACAATCTATAAATATTTATAGAATACCTATTGAATTAATTGTCCTATAAAATCTTTGACTATCATTCTTTTCCTTATATATTTTAGTTCAGAAAATGTGACATTTGGTAGTCAGTCCTAAAAACACTGTCCCTGGAAGGTTCAAAAGGTGATTTTTTTTTTTTTTTTTTTTTTTTTTTTTTTTTTTTTTGTGGAACCAGGGTCTGAACTCAGGCCCTTATGCTTGCCAGGGAAGCGCTTATTCTACTGAGCCATCTCCCTGGCCCCTCAGTAATTATTTTAATGTTTGAACTTTAAATTCTCAATACATGTATCCTTCTAAAGAGTTTCTTTACTATACTTTTTTTTGGGGAGGAACCGAGGATTGAACTCAGGCTTTTGCACTTGCTAGGGAAGTGCTTATTCCCATCTCCCTGGTCCCCTTTTGTGCACTTTTTCTTACTTTTCCATTTACACAAAACAACTGGGAAAGAGTAAGATTTTTTTAAAGCCATATTTATAACATAAAATAGTAGTGTAAGCTTAAAACATTAAAAAAAATTAACCAAGAAAGCACCATAGTTCTTCTTATCATTTTCTTTTTTTAAAAGTAGAAATTCTATTTTAACATAGAAAAGCTATTTTTATTGGCACAAGTTTGTAGTCCATGATTTTATCCATTATGGGGCACTGGTACATACAAATCACATTTTTAAATTCTGTGTTTAAACCCCTTCCACCCCACTATTCTGCATCTCTTGGACCACTCCATATATATAATTACATGTATTTAATTTTATACATGTTTATTGTACATGATAATCACATTCCTCATAGAGGTGGGTATGTACAGTAATATTTCCTTTTAATTATTCAGGGACCATCTTTGAATATAATTTATCTTGATATGTATATTCATATCATATTATGAATAATATCTTTTATTATGGCTTAAAACACAATAAAGCATACAAAGCTAAGTTATAAATAGGAGTAAAAATAATAGTTTCTTTAGTCACTTGCTTCCTATTCAAAAAAAAGATATCTTTCTCTTGATCAAAACAATAGTTGTGATAAAAACCCTCAAAAACTGAATTTCTAAATCATATCCTAATTTTGTATTTCAATATAGAGTTAGATTAGTAACTTATATTTACTAAGACTGTAATACTATTTGAAATGCTGTTTTCATACAGTGTATAAATTGACAAATATGTATAAGCTATATTACCTTAGACAAAGAAACATGAAGTAGACCAGGAAAAGGGAGAGGAAGACATTTTTATAAGATTTATACCCAAATGATATAGAAGCTCATACGGTAGTTTTATCATTCCAGTATGTATCCACTTAAAATTAGCTTTGTTTTTCAATAGCTTCAAAAATCTCATTGTTGTACCCAGATTTATAGAGAGTCTTTCTGATTATGGAGAGTCATTTCTTCTCTCAGCACTAACCATAAAATCTCCTTGCTGTTTGAGTTAAATTCAATAACACTTCTTGCCAATTAGGATGAAGTGTTGGGAAGAGGTAGCAAGTCTTCTTAAATCTCAGGGGCAGAAAAAGGAGCTTTCCGCACCCAGGGAAGAAGTACCATGAGGCAAGATTGGGGAGGGGTGACGGGGAAGTGAGAGGGCCAAAATACTCACAGCACAACCTGGCCACGTGTGGCGGCACGAGAAGATGAAATGGATTTAACCAACTCACAAAGAAAAATTCACAAGGAAAAATAAGCCAACCCTACAGAATGTTTGAGTTGGAAATTACCATTTTCTTTGACTTGCACTAGATTAGCTTATTTGTAGAAGATGAAATTTTATTTTATGTGCAACGCTGAAATGTTTACACTACATTATCCAGAAGATGGCGCCATCACATAAAGAATTTTTAAAGTTAGAGCAGTTTTTCTCTTCACTGGATTGCCATTGTAAAATACTTTATAAACCTGGACCTTTCATGGGTAAGTGAATGCACTTAGCACCATGCGAACAAGGGAAATAAATCAGACTCATTCGTGGAAATGCGTTGTCTCCCTGGTGTGAGAAACTGAGAAAGCACACAAGTTCTAAAATGCATAGCCCTGTGAAATGGGAAGCAACTGTCCAAGAGGAAAAAGGAACTGGGATGGATGAAAGGGGAAAGATCAGTAGGGAAAGGGAAAATAAAATGCAAGTCAATTGTACTATTAATGTCTCTTGGTTCTTTACAAAGGAAGGTTTGCGCTAATATGCACTGGAGAAATTTCCATGTCATCTTTTTGTACCCTGAGCAACTACTTTACATGTAATGTACCAACTATTGTTATTCTCCTATTATTTTGTCATGTTTTTTTTTTTTTTTTCTCTTTTTTTATGTATTTGTTGCAGGGTCTGCAGGATCTCACTACACAGACTGGACTCTTAGTGATTCTCCTTTTTTTCAGTCTCCCAAGTGCTGGGATTATAGGTGCACGCCACCACACCCAGTCTCAATCACCACCTTAGTGCCCCCTAGGGGCGGGGCTTGCACAGCACACCGGGACGTGTGTGTGTGTGTGTGTGTGTGTGTGTGTGTGTGAGAGAGAGAGAGAGAGAGAGAGAGAGAGAGAGAGAAAGAGAGAGAGTATGTATGTGTGGTACTTGGGATAAAACTCAGGACCTTGTGCTTGTCGGTAGGTGCTTCTGCTGCTGAAATATATCCTTGGCCCTATGAAATTTTAACTTTTTTCTATAAAGTATAAAAAACATTTTACAGAAGATGAATTATCATTTTGCTTTTCATCTTATATATGCAAATGAGAAACATGGTAGGCAATTGGCACTTAATGAGCTATGCATGGAGAATTCTTTGCTTTTGTCTTCAGTGGGCGCATTACACCAAGACATCTGTATGATACAACCAGCTGCTACACGTTAATATCATAGAATTTAAACCACACCGGCTACCTTAGACCTAAGAAAATTTATTCAGCAGGTAGCACAAGAGATGTCATTTTTTAATCATCATTCTCATGAGATAGGTGACCTGGGACTATATTCTGAAAAAAAAGGTGTTCTCTATTTTTAAATCCATAGTGGACCATCTATAAACTTCACTATCATTGTGTACATTAGTACTAATTCCTCTATGTGACTTTAAACTTCTGTAAGAATTTTCCAAGTTCCTTTCTTTACTGCTCATGATTGTCTATGCTTACCTAGAACAGGAGATGAATAGAAAAGATCAATGTCACATTCAACTCAGTGGGATCACATACACAATACGTAGTCAAGAAAGATCCAAAAGCGAGCTTCCTAGCTCTCCGTAGAGGCAGTCTGTTGAGACCTCAGCTGGCATTCTGCCCTCTACTGCCTACCACATCTGGGAAGCAAAATATAAAACTGGAGGAATTCAGTGCTTGCTAGGTAGGTCGGTTTCAGGAGGGTGAGCTGAGAATATAGTCTATGAATTCAAATCCAGAGCACTTCCCACTGGTTATCAAACTTAGGATGTATTAGAATCTGTGTGTGTTACCTTTTCTTTTAGTGTCTGTCTGGTAAACGTTGATATCCAGACTGTTAATGTTGTGCTTGGGTGTTGAAAAGAAGAAGAAAGGTGAGAAAGGAAGGGTAAGAAGGCAAGAAGAGAAGGGTAGAAATAGTAACAAAGAGGCTTCTAAGGTTTTGTTGGTGCACTGAACTACTTTATTTTGTATTTCTAAGAATCTTATTCTAGCTGGCTAGATAGGTCAGTGGACTAAAACACCTGTCTAGGCAGATGCAGGGACCGGGGTTCGATCCTTGGCATGCCATGCCAGCCCTGCACCCAGAGCGGACTGAGAGAGTAGTTGAGACTAGGCGTGGTGGCATGTGCCTGTAATCCCAGTGCTTGGGAGACTGAAAACAGGAGAATCACTTTGAGTCAGATCTGTGTAGTGGGACCCTGTACTAACTACATTAAAAAAAGAAAAAGATTCTCATTTTGACTAATTATTTCAGAGATAGCTCTTATTTTTCTTCCTCGCTTCTCCCTGTCATTTACCCCATCACCCGATTCCCTTCTCATCTCCACAAAGTCTATTTATGTATTATAATGTAAGTTATATTTGCTCCTAAATTACTTATACTTTGGGTTTATAAGAGTTCATGACATAAATAACATTTCCATATTTCAGATAACTAGGATGTCCACAAAATGGCCATGGCCATCGAAAGGCAATTCAATGCTTTGATTCCTATTTGTTTGTATTACTCACCTCTTACTATGACTTCATGTTAATACTTTCAGACATTATATTGGTTCATCAAATATTTGTTGGAAAAGGCTTGAACAAAATGTGGAAACAAAATTAAATTTTGAAAGAAAATAGCTTCATAAAAAAAGAACAGTCTTTTGACTCAGTTTATTGCTTTTCGTTTGCTGTTTGGTTGTTGGGTTTTGTTGGCTATCACTCCCTAATCTCAGTGAAAGTTGCAGTCACTAGAGTGAGAGGGATCTGGGCTTGAACTATATCCTCACACCTGTCATGCTTTTACTTGTTGGAAGGTTGCCCAAGGTTATTTCCCCATCTCTGGCCATATTTGACTAGAGTGACGAGAAGACCAGCTGTGGAGGGCTGTGTGGGACAGGAGAGAGTAGGTGAGAACTGCTCCATATTACTGTTGGCACACATAAAATATCAGTGCTGCACGGGAGACACCTTTATCAGTTAGAAAACAAGGGTTCACACCTCCTGCTAACTCTATAAGCAAAGACTTGATTGCTTGGAATTTACTGTAGTGTGAATATGCCCACCAGCAAATATGCCCACTGAAAAATGTTGTGTACAATCAAGAGAGCTTGTCATCAAATATTTAACAGTGTACCTCCCTTAGATATCCACTGTGACTAATCGCCAATTGTCTGATTTAGAAGATATTCATTTTTTCCTATGGATCAAAGAAAACTAGCATAGCCCAAATAAGTGATGTAGAAAGAGTGCTGCAGGAAAATCCTCCCTTGATATCGCTTTTCTATACTACACTCATGCAATCAGACATTGAATCTTCATAGCATTAGTCCAGCAAAGGTTTTTCTTTGACGTCAGGTCCTGAGTCCAGGAACCTGAAAAAACCCACTTAATTTTTTTTTTTTTTTTTTTTTACTACTAGAAGTCAGGTCACCTAAGGGTAGTGCTGCTAAAACAAGTGAGGTTTGTAGTTCCTGGGATTACATTTATCAATGAAGAGGAACATGTTGATCGAGTCACAATAGCCTTGGATCACAGCAAATTATGAGAGGAAAATGAGATAGCTTCATGTGGCAGTGGGTGACTTTAACAGCTTCACCTGGAAAGTCCTTCTAGGAAGGAAATCTTTGAACTGGATGCACCAGGGTTTGCAATCGGAAAAGCATTTTAGGTAAAGGAAAACAACAGAAGGCCGTGAGGAAAGAATGAACTTTTTGGGTATAAGAATATGAAAAGTTCAGTTTAACAAAAGCATCATGGTTTCAGAAGGTGGTGGGAGTTGTTCAACCCTTTAGACCATTCGAAGGCAGTATTTACTGCCAGGTGCAGAAGAGAATTCTGAAGAACCTCAAGCAATTTTGGCACCCAGGAAGCAGAGCTTGATCTGACTCAGAGATTAAAAGGTTAATGTGGAGCCCACGTTACAGGTAATAAGATGTGGATCCCCAAACCACTTGGTAGGTAACTTCAACAGACCACAGTGGCTTGGACTAAGGGAGAAGTAATAGAAATATGAGGAAATGGGTAGTGAGGGAATCTATTTTATAGGCTAAACAAACATTATTTGTTGATTGACCAAATGTCTGTCTAAGAGACGAGAAGAGAATATGCCAAGATTTAGTATTTTAAATTTTACGAAAAATATAGATATTTCAGTTCATTTCTAGTGTGAGGTAGTTGTAAGCAGATGTTCTCAAGTAAGGAATAAAATCATTACACTTACTATTTGTTGAAAACTATTGAAATTTCTTGAAAAAAATTTACAGAGAAAAGAAAACTTTATATTGCATCCTTTATTTCAAGATATGTAAAGATGAATTATTAATTTCTTTATAATATATCTAAAGTCTTCAGATGGCTTTGTGTTATTATTAGTAAAATATAATTATAATGCAGTAGGAAAATAATCTTTCAATTAGGTTACTAATAATTACTCCAAAATATTAAAATATTATGCAAATTTATAAACTTATTTCTGACTTAATTTGTTCTTGAACTTTTTCTTTTTAGGGGAGTGTTATGGTTGAATTAGGAGCTTTTTAATTTTTTTTGGTACCGGGGATTGAACTCAGGATGCTGCGCTTGTGAGGCAAGCACTTATTCTGCTGAGCTATCTCCCCAGCACCTGAAATAGGGTCTTGCTACTCAAACTCTCAGCAACCCCCTTGTCTCAGCCTCCCAAGTGCTGGGATTACAAGGGTGTGATACCCCACTCAGCTGTTCTTGAGAGGTTTTAAAAAAAAGTCTCCTTGTAATTTGGAGTAATTTCTAATTATCTCTGGATGACTTTAGAAAAAGAGGAAAAAATGTTTGAGCTCCCAACTGCACTAGAATAACTCTAGTTTTTAAGATGCTCACACTAAAAAGTCATTTAGATGGATTCCAACAATTAAAAGATTATCTAATTCTGAGAACCATTCTGAGATGAAATATCGATGGGTAAAATGTAATAACTATTCTCTTGAAGGCAAGGCTAATTAAGAGACTAAAGAAAATTTCTAGTATCCAAGGGCAAAGTAGAGGAAAGCAAAAGAATGATAAGATGGCAGTGAAGTTGGGGCCACGTGCGGACTGTGGCTCATTCCAGTAACCTAGAGGTTTGTTTGTTGTCATTTATTTTTATATTAAATAGGCACTATGTGAGAACATTACATATTCAAACCATGTGTATTTATACTTCTAGGTAAACACCACATGAGATATATATTTTATTTTTTTTGTGGTACAGGAGATTGAACTCAGGACCTTGTAACTGTCAGGCAGGAGCTTATGCTGCTCTCTCCCTGGCTCAAACACCACATGAGATGTGCTATAAAACATTTCCAGTGTCTAAGAATTCTACCTTATGAACTTTAAGTCAACAACTACTGAAAGTTAGACTTTTTATGCTTTCTGTTACCTTAAATCAGTTTTATTTGTTAATGACCTTTATAAATTGCTTCATATAATATGACATTTTCAGTGTAATTTCTTTTGCTCATCATTGTGTTCATGAAATTTTCCACTTTTCTCATTACTGAGTGACATTTTGTCATATGCCCACACCAGAGTATTTATTCCTTTTTATTTTAATGGAGATTTGAGTTGTTTCCTATTTGAGACTATTACGAGCAAGGCATTTATGCATATTCACATGTAGGTTTTCTGCTGGATCTCATGCTTGCTAGGCAGGCCCTGCAACACTGACCAAAATCCCTGGGCCAGATTAATGGATATTGGTAAACAGATTTTTCAAAGTAGTTGTATAATTTGTGATTCTCACTTTAGGTATATAAATGTCCTTCGTATCACATCCTTGAAAACACTTGTCATTGTCAGTCTTTCAGTATCCAGTCATTCTCATGTGCTAGTCATGCTTTATTGTTATTTTAACTTGTTTTTCTGATGGACAACTAAAAATGAAGAAGAAAATTATTTGTGTTTCAATGGACTGATAAGGTAGCATTTATGTTTCCTAATCTACAAATTATCAAATTAAAGTTTTAGGGCTTTCTATCTTCCCATTATCCTATAATACTTCTTTGTGTTAAATATTTTCTTTTTTTTTTTTTTTTTTGTCTTTTTGAGACAGGGTCTCACTATGCAGTTCAGACTGGCCTTAAGCTCACTTTGTAGCTCAGGCTGGTCTCGAACTCACAACAATCCTGCTGCCTCAGCCTCCCGAGTGCTGGGATTACAGGCCTGCGCCACCACGCCCGGCTCTGTGTTAAATATTTTCTAGAGTTGTATTTTAATTCCATTGTAATTTCTTTCAATATTTGTTTTGATAGATTTTTCCAGTCATTCATCTCCAGAGGTGGAGCTCACAATTAACATTTTTATTTATAACAATCTAGACCTAAATGAGTATTGGATTAATACTCATTTGGTTTTAATTCTATAAAAATCTCTGTCTCTGTCTCCTTTTAGTCCCCATGCTTTTATGATATTGTGCTATATAAATTAAATAGTTTGCATTATATACTCTTATACAAATTTAAAGTTATTTCTTCAAGGATTTGAAGGAATCCAACTTTAAATCGTTGGAAAATTAGAGATATTACAAGCAGAAAACACATTTATACCAGACTCTAACATTTGCCTCCTTAGATTTATCAGTGATTACTGTATTTATTCTTGTAGATTCAGGTTACTATTGTCCTTCCATATCAACATTGAGACTCCCTAGAGTGTTATTTATATTGCAGGTACCATAGTCATGAATTCAATAAATTTGTATATATTTGAGAATCTCTTAAAGAGTCCTTAGATTTTGAAAGTTAGTTTCCTGGAAGGTGAAGAATTTTTAGCACTTTGCAAAGTGCTTTCAATTGCCTTTTAGTCAGCAGTTTCTAGTGATGAGCCAGCAGTTACCTTTTATTTTATTCTTTTATTTTTTGTATTTTAGGGAAGGCTCTATAGGGTGTTCAGGGTCTCACTGTTAGATCGGACTCATAGTGATTCCCTTGTTTACAGCCTTCCAAGAGTTGGGATTACAGGCATGCACCACCGCACCCAGTCTCAAGTCTCAGAGTGCACCAGGGGCAGGTCCGGCATGGCAGGCCCGGGGATTGAACCCCCAGCCCTACGCCTGCTTTCAGTGCTTTAATCCACTGAGCTATTTGGCCAGTGCTAGCAGTTACTTTTTATTAAAGATTCCTTGTAAATGATGTGCTCATCTGTCTTGCTTTCAAGGTTTTCCTTTTTCTTTTTGTTGTTAGAAGTTCGATGGTGCATTGACACAACTCTCATTGACTATAACCTACTGGGAGCTAATTGATCATTTGAGGTGTGTAAGTTATCAAATTTAGGAAAATTTCTGGCCTTATGTATTTAGAGAGTCGTTGTGTTCTTCGATGCCTTTCCTCCTCTTCTGTGATACCTGGCCTTCACTGACTGCTCCATGCGGTCCACCCCTCCAGGACTCAGGCACACTCCAGTAGCTCTCCTCGTCTCCAGCTTCTGCCCTCTCATTTTCCTTCTCCTTCTCCCTCATTTTGATCCTTCTTTAAAGTCTTCCTCTTTGCCTATTCTCCAGGTTAGATCATCCCAGTAAATCTAGCTTAAAGTTCCCGGATGACTCTTTCTACCAGTTCAAATCAGGTTTTGAGCTACTTTATCTTTTTTTTTTTTTCTACACTTTTTATTATTAGTTTTAAGGAATACAAATTAGTGATAGAAGACAGCATTATACATGATACAAGATTTCACTAATCAAAGTAATACGAATCTGACAATGTTTGCTATATTACATGATGCTATATGCAACTTAGCAGATTACCAGACATAAACATAGAAGTTTTGTTTTTAAAAATAAAATAAAAAGTTATAAAAAATTCAAGAGAGGAAAAAAATCAGAGTTAAAACAAAAACTGTAAGCATTAATTGCTCCTTTCTTCTTTTTTTAATATTCACATAATTAGAATTCTCAAAGTAGAAAAGAATAGGCAATAAATATTCAAAGATTTAAAATTTCTGAATTTAGTTCAACTTATAATACCACATTTCCAAGACAAATGAGCCTTTTCCACAAGAAATTTAAATAAAATCATAACAAGGTACACTAAAATGAAATTGTCCAAAACTTATTATAAAGAAAAAATGGTTAAAGTATATACATAAAAATGTTATTTATGGAAAAAAAAATTAAATAGCATCTTATTTCACATTAGTAAGAAAAAAAGGACCAAGTGTGTAAGAAACTAGACTAATTAAAGGACTGAAAGAAAAAAGGTTATCTTCTTTGAATTTTATATTTAGCAAATATACCTTTGAAAACAAAAATAAAATGTTTTCTAGTTGTACAAACTTGAGATATTTTAATACCTCCAGATGTAGCATATAAGAAATAACAAAGAGCACAATTCAAAAGTCAACACAAGTTGTAGTATGCTCCTGGATGAACAATAAAGAGTTCTCAAAGTGATAGTCATGCAGGACTATATAAAATATATTAGATGAACCCTTATTTAAAAGGTCATTGAAGATTTCTATGAAACAGTACCAATCTTATGTAGGTCATACACATATTTTTTAATACATATGTGTGTGTATGTGTATAAAGGACAAGGAAGAAGTAATATAAAGTCAACAGAAAATAGAAATATACTTTTTAAAGTTTCTAATACTAGGAGACGATATCATATGATGTCTTTTAGATAAATTGTAATTCAGAAAATTAAATACCAATTAATTAAAAATTAAATGTTTCAAAACATTTGAACTAAGAAAAAGTTTTCATGATAGTAAAGAAACACTAAGAATAAAACATAAGATAAATGTTGGAATGACAAATAAATGACCATCACTTCTGACAGTTTGGGGATAGGATATAGCACAAAGTTCTAGTGTGTTGTGGACATAGATAATGACCATGGCACTTACTGGTGGCCAGGTGTCACTTGTGGGACTGAGCTACACCCTGTAGACTCATACAGAATCATGACCCATAGGGTGCAAGAGAAGTCCATTTGTAGAGTGTGCTGATGAAAATATTTTGCTGCTGTACACAAAAGAATAACTGAAAGACTACTATAGTATATCTCTTATTCTCCCGTGTTTAATTGTTTGCCCTATTTGGTGGGTTCTTTCCATTCTCATTCATGGGGTTGTGATCATTTTGCTCCCTGTCTAGAACGTCATTTAGTAGTCTGTGTAGGCTTGCTTTGTCATCATGAAATTCTTTAGTTGTTTTTTTGTCATGGAAGTATTTTACTTCTCCACTATACTTGAAAGAGAGTTTTGCAAGATATGTCAGTCTGGGTTGGAATTTGTTTTCTTGCAAGTCTTGAAGTACTTTGCTCCATGATCTTTTTGCCTTGATGGTTTGTGAAGAGAAATCTACCCTTACTCTGATAGGTTTTCCTTTAAATGTGATCTGTTTCTTTTCTTTTTTTTTTTTTCTTTTTTTGTTTCTTGTCTTTAGTGGCTTTTAGTATACTGTTCCTGTGCTAAATTTCTGGGATCTTGATTATTATATGTCAGGGAGTGGTTTTAATTGGGTTGATGTTATTTGGAGTTCTATATGGTTCAGGTGCCTGAATGTCAGATTGTTGCCCCCTATTAGGGAAGTTTTCCGCTATTACTTCTGCCCATATTCTTTTTATATCATTTGTAGTGACTCCTTCCTTCTCATTGATGCCTATTAGTCTCACATTGTTCATCTTTGCATTGTCTTGAAGTTGTTGAATTATTTTTTTCCTGCATCCTATTTGTTTTTAAGAGATCTTTGCTTACTTTTTCACTAGCTGCAATGATGTCTTTAAGGTCAGAAAGTCTATTTTCACTTTCACTCAAGCCAATTTGCCAGCTTGTGACTGAGGTTTTAATTTCCTGTATATCACTTTGGAACTGTTTCATACATTCTATTTCTTTCCTATATTGCTTATTCAGTGGTTCCATCACTTTTATATTCTGCTCTACTTTTTATCAGTGTATCCTTTAGAAGCACTTAGCACTTCTCTGATTATAGTTATCACTATGTTTTTAACTTCAGAATTTATTTCGGATCTGATCTCTTTTATACCTTTCTGCAATTGTTTCTTTACCTCCGATGCTATTATTTCAGAGATTTCTGGTGTGTGATTTCTAATTTCCTCCATGCTAGTGTCATCTGCATTTGTACTGGTGTACATGGGGCCTGAGACTGCTTTTTGTTCCTTCTCTGTCATTTTGTGTACCACTGATTTTTGACCTTTGGTGTAAAGCTTAGCACCACGACTGGATCTAGGAAGTTCAGACTCTTCCAGGCATGGGTGTGGCTGCTGTGCTCCACTTCTTCCTGCTGTAGCTTTACAGATGAACCCTTAGTGTCACTGCGGCAAGATGCTCTGCTCCTGAATCAGCTGGCTGGGTCTTGACTCTAGTCTCTTTGTCAGGAGTTCTGCCAAAGGGTTCCACGCTGGGCCTGAGCTCTGGGTCGCTTCAGGATTCAGCGGGCCTGGGTGGTCTCACTCACAGGCCGGGCCTGGGCTCTGGGTCTTGAGCTATGTTAATAAATTTTCTATTTTAGTGATTATAATTTTTGTGTGTGTGCTAATAAAAATAAACATTTATTTATTTATCTATTAGCAGAACAGATTCAGTAATTAATACATTGCATATTGTTTTCTTAGTGGTTATTTGTTGCACAAGGTGCAGACATGATGATCTATTTACAATCACTATTAGAGAAGATCCCTCGATTCACTGAATTAAGAGAGTATAGATGTATATCTATCTTTTTTTAAAGCTGAATTATAGTATAGTTTCAGTAACTAATACTTTCTACATTGTTATCTTCCTAGTGGTTATCCATAGTACAAGAAGCAGATAGGATATCCTGTCCAAAGACTGTTAGTGAAAATCTTTCTTCTCATAGAATTACACAAAAGTAAATGCACATTTATCCTATCTGTTCTGTATATATGTGATTATAATTTTCAAGTTCAGTGTTATTCTTAAAAATCCTTATAAATTTGTATTTATTGATTGATATTTCTTAAGTGATGAGAACCTCACAATTTTGTTAATTCTTCATATGGTTACCAGTTAGCATGAGAAATATTTTACAAAGCTGTTCAGAATATATTCCTATTTAATTATTAAGAGATTTTTTTGAAAGTATTTTAAATATCTGTCTAGTATGCAAGAAGTCCACGCTTCATTGGGGACATTTTCTCTGAATGGTTTTTCTCTTTCTGTGCATAGGCAATGCTTTATTGTTCTTTACTTGTATTATAACTTTTTATTGTTACCTAGACATTTAAAACAACAATTTGGCAGCTTTGGATATCTTATTTTTTTCATCCACAGTGAGCTTAACATTATTGCTATTTGTCCCTGTTGGTAGTGGCTGTGTTAGTTTCTACTACTATTTGCTTTTCCACCTATTTCTTTTTCTTATTCTTTCTTGTCTTTTATTTATTTCTTTCTTTTCTTGTGGAACTGGGGGTTGAACTCAGGCCCTTGCACTTGCCAGGGAAGCACGTATTCCACTGAGCCATCTCCCCAGCCCTCACCTATTTCTTATACAGTGCCTCTGTCTCTATCTCTGTTTTCACAATGATCATTCAGCTTGGTTAGCTCACAATTGGTCAAAAATTCCAATAGCATATTTCACGGAGCTAGAGAAAACAATCCTAAAATTTATTTGGAGCCAGAAAAGACCTGGAATAGCAAAGGCAAGGCAAGGGCATCATAATCTCTGACTTGAAATTACATGACAAAGTGACTGTGGTACAAAGACCATAGAATGGGCACAAAAAATAGACCAAACGATCCATGGCAGAGTAGAAGCTGCAGAACCAAATCTGGATGAAGACCCTTTATATCTGACAAAGGTCACTTACTGGTTGGAAGCCAGGTACATGGCACAACCTCCCAGAGGGCACCAGACTGTTCCTCATGATAAGGAATCAATCTGTACCAACCCAAGAAAGCCAACACTGAAAAACTCTCATCTTATAGGAATAACACTAAAGTTTAATGTAGAATTACCCTAAAGTTTCATGTTCAGAATTATTTCCTTTTTGATGGTATCTGACTTTTTAATTTACATGCAGACTATGGAGGAGATGTGCTTATGAACTTAATCTTTCAAAGCTCATAGTTTTGTTCACTATGAGTATGAGAAAATATTAATTCCATGAGTATTGGAAAACACTTCCATAAGCAGCCTAGTACATTAGGGACACGTATGTAGTCTCCTCCTGCCCAGAAAGGTCCTGCAAATAATATGAACTATGTAAGTGCGAAAGTAGTCAGACTCTGGATGGAGTCACCCGTGTTTCTAAAACACAAGGAAGTTATGATGGGGAAATTGTTCATACATGATTACCTGCTCATTATTACCAGCGACTCTGCCAGATCGCAATCTTACACAAAGGCCATGGCAGCCTTACACAAAACTACTTCTGTGCATAACTATTCCATAATGGGCTAATTCCAACCCTGTTATTAATCCTTACGGCCAAGGATTAATTTTTTAAACTGGGCGTGGTGACATATGCCTATAATCCCAGCACTTGCCAGGCTGTAAACAGGCGGATCACTTTGAGTCTGATCTAGTAGTGAGACCCTAAACACTGTGTAGACCCTTACATAAAATACAAAAAATAAAATAAATAACATAAAATTTTAATGAGGCAAATTAAAAGGCAAGAAAGAGTCTGTAGAGATAAATTTATTTTTGCTAAGCATTTAAAAATTCATCAGAACAGCAATGGAACTGTTACTGAACTTCAAAAGAGAAATAATAAAGTTTTCAAGCAGTAAAATAATAAAAGCGTTTCTTTACCTTAGCCAATTCACTGAGGTTATTGCCTGAGAAAGTATTCGTGAGGGAGGCACAAATGAATTTAGGAAGGCACAAGAAAAGTGTTTTTATATTTATTAGAAAGTTGTTAGAATTGATCATGGATTTAATTAGGGGTTGATAGTGAAAATTAGGAGTAGTCAGTAGGTTTGTTCATTATGAGCTTATCTTAGTGAATGAATATTGAGGTGTAAGAACAGGGCTGAATAGGGGCCAGGAAGATAGCTCAGTAGAATAAGCACTTGCCTGGCAAGCACAAGGGCCTGAGTTCAATCCCTAGTTCTGCAAAAAAAAAAAAAAAAAAAAGAAGGGTGAATGGTGATACCAAAGCATTGTGAGGGAATTATATGCATGTGTGTACCTGCTGGTACATTTCTAGCTACTGGTATCCACATCAAAAGAAAAAACAAAACCAGGGCTATATTTCCTTCATGCAAGAACCCAGACAGGATACAGCCCCTACAAACCAGGAAGGGAAGGCTATTTGGGGAAAAAAATGGCCAGTAGCTTGATTTTGAAATTCTCAGCTTCCATAAGTGTAAGAAACAATCTTTTTATTTAAATAACAAATTATAGCATTTTGTTGTGGTAGTGTGAACTAAGACAGGAGGCAATAAGACAATGCTAATGCTTTGGCTACTGCGATTGCTATGAGTACTAATCTTTCCTTTGACTCTTACTCAAATGTTTCACATCTTCTTCCAGCATACAGTAACCTAAATTGAGTTGTCTGTATGGTGTGCACTCTTCCTAAGTATGTTTGTTATGGAACATTTTTAGGTTCCCCATGAGGCATTTTGCAAAACACATACTGTAGATTCACTTGGCTTGTTTTAAAAATGTGAGTGGGTCAAGGATACTTCATATTCTCATTGGCTTATGGAAAATATGACCTAAGATACTCATTTTCCAAGACTTCTTAGTGCAAATTGGTAGGTAAGGTACCTCAGGGCAAACAGTAGCATGCACTGAATGGTAAACATGAGCAGTACAAGACTGGGGAGAAAATCTCAGAAGCTTTGAATAAGACCAAGTTTGGTGCTTCCTTTACTTACAAGTTTTATAAGTGAGATCAGTGGGCCAGTCTCTCTGCCTCTGTCTCTGTCTCTCTGTCTCTGTCTGTTTCTGTCTCTCTGTCTCTGTCTCTGTTTCTCTGTCTCTGTCTCTCTGTCTCTGTCCTGTTTCTCTGTCTCTGTCTCTCTGTCTCTGTCTCACTGTCTCTGTCTCTCTGTCTCTGTCCTGTTTCTCTGTCTCTGTCTCTCTGTCTCTGTCTCACTGTCTCTGTCTCTATGTCTCTGTCTGCTCCCCCTCTTTTCTTGGCCCTTTCTTTTCACTTTTTTAGTCTATGTGAGTCATTGTGAATTCATAAAATAAGCTTTTTTTGCATTTCTTTGCTCATAAGTATGCCTAAGAATATAGGTAGTATAATCCTCTCTAATCCTTGAAAAAATCATCACACGTTTAGTAGTTTAAAACAATCCAAATGTATTTCCTAAAATTTATTACCTTTTGTCAAGAAAGGGGCTGGGTATGGATATCTCTTCTCTTTATGGAGACATGTTTCTCTGCCCCACTCCATGTTTTTTCAGTTCTTTAAATGCAATTAATATGTCACAGCTTACAACTTTTCCATACATGATTTTTTTTATTAAAAAGACTGCCAATTCTCAAGAGTAGCCCAACTTCAGGAAAGAAAAACATATATTGAAATATTTTAATGGTCAAAAGGGGAAAATAAGATATTTAAAAATAAGGAGAATAAGTCTTGAGATTCTTCAGCAACTGAAGGGCTAGCCATAACAAAAAGGCTTTTCTTTAAAGTAGTATAGAGAAACCTACTTAAGACTCAAAGTATTTATAAGTAACTATAGCTTCATTAGAGAAGATTTATATTGGTAGATAGATAAATTTTCGATGAATTCTACATTTACTTCATCACTGAAAGTAGAAAGCAATTATGATGATAATTTTAAAAATAATTATATTTTCATTAAAATAATATGATTGAACTAACTGGAAAATATTTTTTCTTAAAAGAATAAAGCCTAAACTAAGACGTGACAGCAAATATTGCGTCTCAATTAAGAATAATTTTTCTTACTTCTACTAGGTTTTCAAAGTTGTTAACAAGCTTTGACTTCCTTCTATCTTACTATTTTTCATTTTATTGCTTAGCTTATTTATAAAAGTAATAAATGAAATTCAAGCTAAAGTACATGATAAGATGCTACAGAACATTTCATAATATTACCTTTTTTCTGAGACAGATAAATTGTTAATGAAGAGATTGCTGTCATGGTAATAGAAGATAGATCTAGCAGTCACTTGTTTGCCCAGTTTCTTGTTCGTCGTTGTCAGTTGTCCATACCTCCTCTTCTGCGTTCATCGAATGCTCTTGTGGCCGAAGTCCCTTCTGCACTGCTGCTGCGTGAATTTTCCCTCCCTTGAGAGAGATTACCCCAAAACCAAAAGCTCATTTTGTTTGAGATACAGCATAGTGTTTTTCATATCATGAAATAGCTTAGTTCTGACTCAGAAAAACATGAATCATTTAGTGATTCTTAGTTTAAAAAGCATCAGTACAAATGTCCTTAGGAGTATTTTATTGCTTTCACCTGCCGGTATAATAACACACAGGCTTGAAATAATGTTCCAGCACTTGGCAGCAACTATTTCCAGCACATATTATTTAAGGAGCATTAATTGGAGTGGATATTTATTGCTCAAATAATATACAACTGATATTAACTATATAGCTCAACATGGGAACAGTCACCTGAAAATTTCCTTCAAATAATTAAACCTTCATAAATATGCAAGTTCCATGATTTTAGTATATTGTTTTAATTTCAAAAATGACTAATTTTGAAGTACTGGAGCATATATATTACATTTCACTAAGTGTTGAATACCTATGTAAAGGATTCATGAGATTCTTTTAGGTACTATATATTTACTTGTATAAAATACAAGAAATATTGACATAATAAGATACTAATATAGACTGTCTTATACTCCTGTACATTACAAAGGTAGCCCAGGCTCTTACAATTTTAGTGACCAATTGGCTGACACAGTAGGAACACTGTTAAGATTAATTCTTGGTGCCATGTCATTGGATAGCATTCCAATTAACTTCACATGAACGATCTCATTCTAACTTTATTGTGTGTGAAGAGCTACTCTTTTCCATATTTTACAAATCAGAAAGCTGATGCCTATAAAGGTTAAAAATGTGTTCAGAGGATCATGGCTTATTTAGAATCTAAATATAGTTCTGATTATAGAACACAAACTCTTAGTTCGAATGTGTGTCATACATGTAGCAAACCTTAGTTTTATAACCCTCTTCAACTTTTTTTTCTGTATGTGATACCAAGGATTGAACTTGGGACCTTGTGCTTGCCGAGCAGGTGCTTATGCCACTGAGCTATCTCCGTAGCTCAAATTATTGGTACAATGAAAGCTTTCATGGTTTCTAACTAGTATAGTTGTGGTACTGGGGATCAAACTCATGATCTTGCACTTGCCAGGCAGGCACTTATGCTGCTGTGCTATTTTTCCCAACCCTTAAATTTTGTTATAGTAAAGGCATATATCACAAATGCTTGCGCACTCTTACTGTGTTTCATTTTTCTATTTCTGCACAAGTTCTGTTGTTGATTTCAGTTAAGCACTTTTGAGTCATTATGGTCCCTAACCAAACTTTTCTTATCTAAGAACACTTCTCATGAAAGACCCTTAACATTGTTCAACTTAAGAAAAAAGAAGTCCTATTAGTTTCTACTAGAGATGTGCTGAATTTCCCCCCAATGGCTATTTTCCATGAAAAAAAAATGCAGGCAAACACAACCCATTTTTATGAATTTTATTTTTTATACTCTATCACAATGTTAAGTCTCAAGTATAGCTACAGTGTAATTTTTGACAGACACAGTTTGAGCATTTGTAGATCTATGAAATTTGAAAAGAACTCTATGTTAAACAGCACTATGATAGTCTTGGCTATTCATTCATTTTCATTAAACAAATCTTGATTGTTTCCTTCAAAATATAACATAATGAACTACAGATGCTTCAAAAATTGTCAGCCTCTCAACATGTATCATAAAGCTGGCCAATTACTGGGCTATCCTAATTTAGCGGGCTCTTTTTCATTATTTCCATTAACATTGCTATGAAATTGCTATTTGGGATGGTTTATTTACATATACATTTTAGTTTCAGTCTTTTTAATAAAGTTATCAAAATTCTATAAAATCATGCTAAACATTTTGTGTTGAGATTTTCAGCAATCAGTGTTTAGTCACTTACATATTTTGCAAAGTAGATAACAGACAGAGGTAAAATGGGATTCTCCCATTTTCATCCCAAGTGCATCTATAAGTTTGTTCAAGTCTGTTCTTCCCTACACTTTTTCCAATTTAAATTGTGCAGTGTAACTGCCATTGTAAATCCATAGGTGATAGAACTTATATTTTAGTATAATAGTTCCTGTGGAAAGATGGTATCTTACAGTCAGTACATATAGAAAGAGAAGTCTAATTTTACTTCAAACTTTACGTAAGGAACGCTAAGTGCCAAATTTTGTTATTAGTTAATAAAACATAAGCAGTCATTTCTGAGTCAAAAATATATCTATAAAAGCTAAACATATTATATTCTTATAAAATTATAGGTTAGCAAGAAATAGGTTCAGCAGGAGAAAAGAAACAGAGTGATCTTGGAATTTATTCTTTTAACTTCTAAGAGAAAATTGTGTTAAGGAACTGGTTGCTAATATTTTTATTTTACGTAAAAGACAGTGTAAAAATATTAATAGTAAATCACAGACAAATCTGCATACCGAACATCTTTTCATAACGCATCACATAAAAATTCACAATGCAATTATTTGGGTTTATAATAATGAAGATGGACTGGATCAAATTTAAAGTGATAAGAATTTCTTAAATGTCTTAAAAACCTTACAAAGGTAATATATTTTATATGCTTTCCTAGTTAAATTTTTCAAGCTATTTTCAAGAGTGTCATCAGTTATGAAATGCAATGCTTTAAAGAATCTAGTAAAACACTGCATGTATTTTTCATATTAAATTAAAAAAATGGATTGACTGACCTAAATGAATAATTAAGGTAGATGTAAAGAATCTTTGGTCCTAGGTTAACTTCCTAGGTACCTGAGGAGAAATGTCCACAAGTGATGATATGTATGGGTGTTGTAAAGTACATCAAGATTTAAAAACGTTCTAGATATAAAATTCTGTGGGAATATCTTTTTTTCTTTTTTCAATTTTTCTTCTTATGACTGTGTTTTTTAAGTTTTTCCTTCCTTTAACTTTCCTTCTTTACCCTCATGACTTAATCTCTGTAGGAATTACATCTTCTCAACTGCACATATCAGCAAAAATGTGTTCAAGTTAGTTGCATAAATATCACTCATGAAGTTTTAAGTTAAAAAACAAATTGATGAAATCCGTTTTATATATTTGCTTCAAAAATCCCCTCAGAACTCTTCTAAATAAATTCACTGTGTACTTGGGGAACTTGATTTTTGCCTATGCAGGGGTAACTTGATAGAAAAACGACAATGTTTCTGGAATAAACTTGAGCAAATGTGCCATGAGCATTTATTTTAAGTTGTTATTGAGGCGGACGTTTTTCTCTCCTCCAGTGATGGCAATAGTGATTGAATCCAGGGGTTCTCTATCACTGAGCTACAACCTTAGCTCTTTTTATTTTGAGACAGGGTGTTTTGAAGTTGCCTGAGCCTTGAATTTGTGGCCCTCTGGCCTTAGCCCCCTGGTGAGCTAGAATCAGAGATGTCTGCCGCTGCATCAGCTGAAGGGCTTTTTGAAAAACCTAGACCTCACATCATTGGCAGTATGCTTACAGCTGGAACAAGACGAGTATGTGCTTTAGGAGGATAAGCTCAGACTAATTTATTGATTAATGAGAAATATATTTCAGAACATTGAATACTAAGATAAAAGTGACATCCTCTTTGTTTTATAGATGAAATAACCGAAGTCCAACATGATGACTTCTACAATTCAAGAGAGTGGGTTAGAAGCAAGAGAGGAAGTTCATTAGAATCACTATTTGAATGCTGCTCATTCATAGAAAACACCTGCCAAGGCAGGTGTTACAAGCCTGCCATACATTATAATGTGAAAGCTTGACAAACACACTTAGGATAGTATACAAGTGATGCAGGAAATACCATGCCGAAGCCATTATCTCCCCAAACATATACTGTGCTATCAAATAGCTAATTGCATATCAGGAAGTGTTTAACTGAAGGGAAATGCCACATTTACTTAGTGATAAATGATGACTAAACAAATTTCATAAGAAAGAAGATAAAAATGACAAGAGTTGGCGATTGTCAGTATTGCTGGGGAGAGCAGTCCAGTGTTAGATTATATAAATAATAATAACAAATACAGCTTTTGTCAACTGCCTTTTCCTCACTCATCTTATATTTTTCTTCTGGGAAAAAATATGGTATATAATTAGAATAATTTCTGAAATTCTGCGGTTATTGTAGGATGAAGTGGAATACACAAAAGACAGACCAGCTAGGTAGAGTGGGGTGCACCTGGAGCCCCAGCTGCTCCGGAGGATGAGGTGGGAGGACTGCTCGAGCCCAAATGGAGAGCTCCTCAGGATCAAATGAAATAAAACAGAGCAAGGGTGTGGCATGGAAGCCTCCTGTGAGTCATTATGAATGAGAGTCCAGGTACATGAACAACAGTGGTTGAAATTAATAGCCTACACGTGTGTGTGACCCCATGGCATTTTATAGGCACATATAAACTGGTTCAGATATAATGTTAGGATACATTAAAGCACCTCAAAATATAGAATGATCTCTGTACATGGGTAAGTGACTGTAGTTCACTAATAACAAGATGTTTTAACTTTACTAGTTAACATGACTAATATCCATTACTTTTATCAGGAAATTTATTGCAAAGCCAAGGCAAAATACTTTCAATGACTTCTAAATAATAGTTTCTTATGTGTGTTTGTGTGAGGGTGTGCAGAGGCTTCTTATATTTACATAGGAAATATGGATAATTTGAATGTAGAGAAAAGATAACAAGGCAGAGGTGAATATTTGCTACCCATTCTGATTTATTAAAAAGTTGAATCACCTTTGCTTGCTACGGTCAACAATTCCTAAAGAGTTACTCTTATTATTCTCACAGAATCATTTGCCAGAGCAAAAATAGCCATCCACTGATGCTACTCCCTTGTCCTAGAGTATCATAGCTATGCTACCTTTGAGACTAGTTTGATAAAAAGTGTTTGGCATAGACCTCCTTAAAAAAGTCTTATTAACACAAATAAATCACCTTCATAGGCTGTAAACAATATATAAAAAATGAAGCTCTACTTGTTGCTTTCCTTGCCATCTTTCCCTTTGTCTTCTTTCTCTGTTTTGTCTGTTTCATATTTCTCCTGGTCTGGCTTGGTTACACTGTCATAGGATGGTGGAGAGATGGTAGATGGGGTTGCATCTGCCTTTTCTGGACTGGAGTTCCCATTAACATTATCAAAAACTATTTCTTCTTTATTGGGCAAGTCATCATCTCTGTCTCCATCTTTTATGTATATACTTGACAAATTTTTGACATTTTTCCGTAAGCGGTAATGTCTATAAGCTCGCTGAATGACAGTAGCAGACACATCCTCTTGCTTTCTTTTCAGTGTAGTTGTGATAGGTTCATAGGATAATTTAGAAGGGTTTGTAGACATGAACCTTTCTTCCATCTGTGAACGAAGAGAATCCATCTCTCCACTCTCACCCAGAACCCGCTTTGTAAAGGCAAATAAGATGTCCAGGCAGTGGATCCGGTCTCCGCTTACCATGGGCAGGTCCATGGCAATGAGCTGGACTTTGTTCGGTTTCGCTATGAGAAGAGGAGGATCCAGGGCAGCTGCAAAATCTGAGAGCTTGGCGAACTCTATGAACTGAGTCGCATCAGGGTCAAACTTCTCCCAAACCTCGTAGAACATCTCAAAGTCATCCTCACCTAAGGGTTCTGTACTTTCTTCAGTGGCAACGCTGAAGTTCTCAAGGATGACAGCGATGTACATGTTCACCACGACCAGAAAGGAAATGATGATGTAACTGACGAAATAGAAAATCCCAACAGATGGGTTCCCACAGTCGCCCTTCACTGAGCTCCCAGGGTGCTCTTTCTCGGGGTCACAGTCCGGAGGTCCGCTGTTGAGAATGGGGGCAAGCAGGCCATCCCAGCCGGCGGAGGTGGTGATTTGGAACAGGCAGATCATGCTGTTGCCGAAGGTCTCAAAGTTGAACATGTCGTCAATTCCAGCTTCCTTTTTAACATAGGCAAAGTTGGACATTCCAAAGATGGCGTAGATGAACATGACCAGGAAGAGCAGCAGGCCGATGTTGAACAAGGCGGGGAGGGACATCATCAAAGCGAAGAGCAGCGTGCGGATCCCCTTCGCTCCTTTGATCAGACGGAGGATCCGGCCAATCCTGGCAAGGCGGATCACTCGGAACAGGGTAGGGGACACAAAATACTTCTCTATTAGGTCTGCAAGGAACATTCCTATATGAGAAGGGGAGAAAAGGAGAAATTTCAGTATTCCGATGCAGAAAATCATAACTCTAATTTTTCTGCCACCTCATCACCTATGAATTCAGGACTGTTGAGTTTATTGAGTTCCACTACTTAGTGTTAATGGTGTGAGCAATTCTAAAGGAAAATTTATGAATTTACATCGAAAGATTTCCCCTTCACTAACTTCACGGACTTTTTGTCCACAATGTAATATTTTATAAATATAAGGAGAAGGTCTGCTCATATAGAGAAGTCAAGGAGTTCATTAAAATACTAAATAGGAAATTATGTCACCTCAAATGCAACTAGTGATAGTGAAATAACATTCAATAGAGTATCACATAAATTTTCTTCTATGTGTGTAAATACATGCGTGCATGCATAATCATTTCAGCTGATTTTGTGACTTTTCTTTGTAACGTGTTTTAACCACTGTGTTGTATGTCATACAGACATTTCCCACGCAAATAACAATTCCTGTGGTTGACTGTTAAAACAATCACAAGTTGAAGAATAGGATTTACAGCTTGATTCTAGGTTTTTAGCTTAAAATGAACATCTAAGTAAGCACATTTTGTGAATTGCATGCGTATGAGTTTGTATAATACCTAAAAGAAGTTGGATCAAACAGTATATTTAAAATGTTATTTATTGTCAAATCTATTTCCAGAAGATCTATTCAAATTAGTACTTTACATAACAATGTTTGGAATTGTTCATTCATTATGCTCAGCAATACTATGCTTTTTACCAAAAATCTTTACATCTAAATTAATTTAGATGTATTATAGTTCATTTACAGTTTTAGAAAATAATATATATATATTTCTGATTTATCAAATACTTTTTAAAATTCTTTTTTTTTTCAGTTTCCTTTTTATGCATTTGGTATGGGGTCCCACTACACAGCTCTGACTCATAGTGATCCTCCTGTTTTCAACCTCCCCAGTGCTGGGATTATAGGGGTGCACCAGCATGCCAGGCTTTGGTGCCTGGCTCTGCTCACCTGGGAGCAGGGACAGAACAGTACGTGGTGCCAGGGATCAAACCCTGGTGTCTGGGCTTGCCTAAACAGGTGCTTAATCCACTAAGCTGTCTTGCCAGCCCTTTTATTGAATATTTTGATTAAGTTGTTTTTAATTTTTCTCTTTTATCTGAATGAAATATTTGCTTATTTTTCTATAAGAACATCTATTATATTGGCATTGATTTACAGAACTGTTTTTCCATTGAGCCAGTGTTAGCCTTAAATGTCGCATAAAATTTTCTTATGTAATTGTTTTTCAGTGTACTTTTTTGTGTGGTGATTTTCCTACCATTTAATATTTTGAACCTTATGCAATCATATCTTGTTTAGATTTTTTGTTTTTTGACTCAGGTTTGTCATGAACTGCAACAGTTCTTCAAGTTCTTGGATATAAATTTATTTCTACATATTTTCTACCTGATTTCATTCTTTAAAAAAAAATAGTAACATTTGGTTCATATGATCTTATTACTGAATAAATTGGTTATTACCTATATATTGTAGTTTAAGTCTGAACAATTTTTTGACCTTTTATTTTTAAGCAATCATACAATCTTCAGAACATTATGCAATATTCTCATAGTGATCTTAAGATTGAATATGATGAACGTCCTCTCCTTTTCTGATTTTTCTTTTAGTTAAGTTCTGGAATGATTTATACTTATATTCAGCTGAGCTTACCTACCCCTATTATGTCAAATCATTAATATTTTTATTGATTTTATACATTCCTTAACAAGATGATAATAAGTATAGTGAGAGACATATTCAAATATAGGGTAAGCCTTTCATTTATTTGCACATTTTTTGTCTTTTACTTGTTTTAAATAGAAGTCTTATGTGTTAAAGCTGTTACTAGGTGATTCATTGTATTTATATTGCAACTGAATGATATTTTTCTTCCAGTACACTTTCTAACTTTTTTCCATTTATCAATTACTAATACCTATAATTTTAAAAAACCCTTCGGAATTATAACTGAATTTAGTTTTGGTTGATTATTTTCATTTTAAAATAATATCATAACAGTGAGGATGAAGTTCATTTAATCTCTAATTAGAAGATACATACTGGTTGTTTTCATATTTAACTGCATTGGTCAAAACTTTAACAAAAAAACAGTGTTGGAAGTATTTTTTTCTGCCTTAAGTCCATTCTTTTTGTTACATGGTGAAAAATCACTACCTAAAATTTAATTTGTTTCCTTATGTCATAACTTTAGTATGTGGTGAAGATTATTTTTTAAAATTTGATCTAAATGTTTATTTTAAATGATGTGGCCATTAATACTATGATGGCTATAGGTTATGTAGTCTTTATTTTTTCTAGATTTCTTTTATCACCTTTGAGTTTTACTCACACTAAATGATCCCCACCATCTGTCTCATTTAAAATTTATAAATACATATAGTCCTGAGAGTATTGGGTACATGAAGATAAAGAAAAGAAGACTGATAAACAAATACGATAAAGACGGTACTTGGTTGAGAAATGGTTTAATTTTATAAACTGGCAAACTATGAAGTTATGAGGAAGAAGGCTGACATATACTGTGACTCTAAGTTCAGGAACAGTTTTCAGAGTCACAGATACTCTGGTTTCTCATATCATTAATAGCAAGAGAGGCCTCATTTATGCTAAAGGTATCTAAATAATATCAGATGCTACCTTAGAGTCTTAGACACATGGATGAATAAACACACTAGCCAGCTTTGCAACAGGAAAAAAGGAAAAAACAAAAAACCAAATTTAGAAAATAACTATTAACAATGAGTAAGCTTTTTCAACAGAAAGAAATCTTTGTCCCTTAGCTCTGGATGTAAATTCAGTAATTCTTATTTAATTTTTATTAGCACCTATTACTGACCTATAATGAGTATGTTCATTGTGGCAAGTTGGTACATTTACATTTTCATATCATCCTTTATACTTTTCCTACCCCACCCCCATCTCTAGGTCCTTTTCTCACCTCCAATAGGTCTACTTCCTTATTTTCTATCCTATATTATTTTTTATTTTGCTATTTAAATCATTTATATTTAAAGTTTCTCATAGAAGAGAAACCATGTGATATCTAACCTGCCCTGACTTATTTCACATAGCAGTAGGGTCTCGAGGTACATCTATTTCTGTCTACAAATGCCTCAAATAATGCATCTTTTTTGTGGTTGAGTAGTATTCCCTTACATACACATGCCACATGTTTCTTCATTCATTTGCTGATAGGCACATAGTCCACTTCCAAAACTGAGCTCTGGCAAGCTGTGCTGCTGTCAGTACGGGAATCCTTGTATTGCTATAATAAATCTTTAGCTGTGCTGGGAAGATAAACAGAAGCAATGCCCCTGGACACAAGAACTCTGACGGGTGTTTTGTTTCCATTCTAAGGCTCCTTCCTTCTTGAGTCACACAGATTGAACACTCATATTTAATAATTTAATAGCAGATTCTTCTTGGCGTCTCTGCGGGCTTAATTTATTTCAGTTTGAGATTCGATTAACAGCTGGTCTTACCTACAATGGAGAGAATCACGACCACAAAGTCAAAAATGTTCCATCCCACGGTGAAATAGTAATGTCGGAGGGAGAAGAGCTTCAGCACGCATTCGCCAGTGAACAGGATAATGAACACCACGTTGATCCAATACAGAACCAGTGTCGTCTGCGGGTCCTGGCCCTCCTGCTCTGCCATCATAGTTACCATGTTGAGGCAGATAAGGACCATGATGGTGATGTCAAAGGCTTGGTTTGTTACGAGGTCAAATATACATCCTTGCAACTTGTTCTGTAAGAGGCATCAGTAATGCAAAAGAGTCAAAATTTCAAGTAATATGATAGATGTAGAAAAGTTAAACATGCAGAAAAGTTAAAATCATTTGAAGTTCCATGTTATGAATTCTACATATTTATGTAAATAGTTTATATACAATATATTTACCCCTGGCCGGGGAATTGGCTTTTGTGGTTTCTTGGACCCGAGTTTTTTCATTGCATTATAATATTTCTTTTGTTCTTCTGTCATGAAGATATCTTGACCTCCAAGGTAAAAAATTAAAAAAAAAAAATCTAGTTAAAACCAGAATCATTGTGTGTCTTTTTCTTCTGAACATTAAAGTAGGTTACAGATGGGTTAATATATAAATAATATCCATTTTATTATGTACACAGCAGCTATAAAATCTGCCTAAAAAATTGCCTGTGTCTAGGCAATGAGCCTCCAGTATATTATATGTGCAATTGTAAAATATAATCGTTATCAAAAATAATGATCGGGTCTGTCACACTTTATGTACTGCCCTGCTGTATTGTAGAGTGTGTGATGCCATTTCATTTTATCTGCTATTAGTAGGGACTTTGCTGTTAAGTGGAAAATATATTGGAAATATATTACAGTTAACAGAAGTAATTTTGGTGATTTGGCTAATATTTAAGACTTAGGAGCAGAAACCAGAAAAATTTCTAAAATAATTTAATATTCTTTAATATTTATTTAATGTTATCTTTTTTCTTTTTGTATTTTAGTACAAGGTCTACAGCTTCTCACTAGGTAAATAGTGATTTTTCTGTGTTCAGCCTCCCAAGTGCTGGGATTTCAGGCACACGCCACCACTCCCTGTCTCACTCCTTTTGTCTCAGAGTACCCTGGGGGTGGGGCTGGTACTGCATGCCTGACATTGAACCCTGGCCATTGCATCTGCCTAAGCAGGTCGTTTAATCTGCTGAGCTATTTGGCCAGCCCTTATTTAATGTTATCATTTCTTTATCAGAGAAAAATATAAAAGTGACACACATTTACATATCTCTATCTGTATCCACAGTTATATGTATATCTGTATCATAAGAAATGTTTAGTGCCTTACTTCTAAAAAATGAATTTCCACCTAAATAGTAATTGAGTATCAAAATCATGCATAATAAAGATCTGTGTACTAAAGGAGCTACCACTAATTAAGCCTAAAAGATGGAAAGACTTTGCAATTTATTGCATAAAATGCAAAGCAATCATTAAATTTCAATAGTGGGAAGCTAACATCTGAATACGATTTTATTCTTTTTACACTGGAAAAGCCTAAATCTCGTAGACATGTTGTGAAAGTTTTGGCTATTCCTTTAGGATTTGTTACTTTCTTTAAGTGATCTGTGATTTTTACAGACATGTGCATATTCCACATTGGTCCATAATAAAACCTTTTTAAAATCATAGCATATAACAGAATGATCTGTATCAGTAGAGATGCATTTTTGCAAGCTGATGATTCTGAAACCCTTCTTTGTAGGGTCTCAGAGTTGAAAATGACCCTATCCTGATCTTCTTTTACTTTTCTTGTACTAAAAACATTCATCTTCCTGTTATACTGTATTTCATATTCCTCAAATACCTATGACCAACTTTCTTTTTATATTAGAGTATTTCAATGCCCCTTCCTCTGGTTCTTGTGCAGCCTTTACGTAGCTATGGTATTCATCTGATCAATGTGGCACGTGACAGCCTGCACACCCATGTCAAGGGAAGCTCAGGCACTTTATTGTTTATTAGTGGGGGCCTCAGTATCACAGTGTCTAAACTTTACCAGTAGAGTTGCAAACATACTGAGGACAGAACTCTATCAGAGCTGCAACATCAGGGTGGCAGTTTTGACTTCATGTAATAATACCTTTGAAGGCTGGAATGAAACTAACAGGTCATTTTGAAATGTTCCAATAGAGACTGTTGTGTGGTTCTGATCTTCCATAGATTACGTGATGGGAAAACACACCCCTTAAAAACTTAGCTGAGTGGGAGTAATCCAGTAAGGCAGGCCACCTATCGGAACGTGACACTCCGTGACCGAGCTGTATCACACACTGGTTTAGACTGCAGTTCTGGAGTGATACTATCTTTGTTTAAATCCCATCTCTGGTGTCCTTAAGCAGATTTTTCATCTCTTTAATTACAAATCACTGTGTTATATATAGTGTAACTGCATTGTTAATGTTTGAGAAGATCAGTTGAGATAATGTACACCAAGCACTCGGCACGATGCTCACAGCCAGCACCCAATGGGTGCGCACTGCTATGGCTTGTGTCTCTGATACGCAGGTGTGAAATGTGAGATGTGCGGTCACTGACACACCACAAGAGGAAAATTATTGACACAGATAGCACTGCCATTGCAGCCACATTAAAATATAGTATATAATTCCTGATTACATAGCATAAGTACATTTTAGTAATCACACTAAAAATATTGTATACAATTACCTATTCTAGGACATACATATGCATCCTACAGTATCAATACATGTTCATGTGGAGATGCCAAGATATCCTATTATTTATACAAATATTTCAAAATCCAAAACTATCTGAAATTCAGAACATTCTGGTGTTGAGCATCTTTGGGTAAACAATACTCAACTTTATTGAGAGCAGTTACTGTTAACTTGTTAAATAAGATTATAATTGCTTTTTTATGTATTTAGTATGGGGCCTACAGAGTCTATAGGATCTACAGGGTCTCACTACGTAGATTAGACTCTGTAGTAAATGTCCTGTTTTTAACATCTCAAGTGCTGGGATTATAGGAGGGAGCCACCACGCCCAGTCTCAATAGCCCTCTCAGCGTGCCCCTGGGGCAGATCCAGAATGGCAGGCCTGGGATCAAACTCCAGGCCCTTGTATCTGCCTAAGCAGTTACTCTAATGGAGCTATCTGGACAACGCTTTAATTGTTTTTGAAAGATTGTTCTGCTTAAAAGTTTCTCATGCGTACCCAGGTCTGAACTAAACATTTGTGTAGATATATCATCTCACATTTATATATTGAACTCACGAATAACTTACATTCTAATATTTGATAGTATATGTTATGATTAAGTACTAAACAAATGTATTAAAGCTGAAAAAAGCACTAATGTAGATAATAGCTATTTGGAAACATTAGTCATGTGGGACTGGTTCAAAAGAAACATGAGTAATTCAGGTATGGCGCCACAGAGTCACAATCCCAGCTGCTCAGAAGGCTGAGAAAGGAACATCACACATCATTCAGAGCAATCTAGGCATTGAGTGAGACCCTATACTGGGTGAGGCTAAGTGGCTGAACATCTCTGTGGGGTGAACAAGGTCTTAGGATCAGCCCATCCTATTACCATGAGGAAAGGGAGGGTGAGAGTGTGCAGGAAGCTAGAGAATAAGAAAAAGGAAAGGAAAAGGGAGGAAAGGTTGGGTAAAACCATAAGTTGTTAAAAAAAATAGTAAAGATGCAACATCGCATTGTAGGAAACACACAGTACTTGAGGACGAAGAGAACTTTTCCTCTTGTGGGTGGTCAGTCACATGAACTGATAGTATTTCCATGCATGTGCCATGTGCCTATCTTACCTGGGAGGCCAGCACCCAAAACCAGTGCCTTAAGAAATTCAATCCCTCATACCTATAATGTCCTCTTTTCCTATCAATTGTACTGCAGTCGCATAACTCAGCTCACTGAAAAGAAATCCAAAGCTTCCACTCTACTCTCTTTGAAATCACAAACACAACCATAGATCTACCATCTAATTGTTTTGATTGACTGCTCTATTCTCTGCTACCACAAAGTTGAGGCTCATAGTAAGTGTGGTCCAGGTGGCAGATAGAGCAGGGTCTGAACTAAACTGTAACTCTTCAAACATTGTGAAAAATCCCTGTTAGATTATTTTTAATAAGAGTTCAGTTTCATGGTTTCTAGAAATAGGCATTCTGGACTTAGATTTATAATGGAGCTACTTTCCAGCTGTCAGATTATATACAAATAGCATAACCTGTCCAAGAATTAACTAGTGATACATCTAGGTTATACATGTGAAGTACTTCATGCAGGATCTGACATACTTTGGAATCCTAATAAGTATCAGTGCCTTTCTCATATGCTCTTCCATGTTCAAAATGACTCTGTGACATAGTTCCTACTAAAAAACATCTAGCATGACACTGCATGTCTGCTTTCAAGAAAGTCAATCTATTTTTTCTTATCAAACCTAAACTCCACCGAAGCTAGACAGGTTTCCATTTCTCTTGAACTGCAGCCTCCTCCTTTTGTTTCTGCTTCATGTGGCTTATGCATTCTTTTATCTCCTGGTTATTACATGACCTCTGATACCTTTCCCAGGCCTGCTCATACAGTACGCATTTTATAAACTTTTATACAGCTGTTTCAATTTTTCTTCTGACTGCTCATGTACATTTTTATTGTTGTTAATTTTTCTTATTGCATTTATCACTGCATTATATTGTACTGTCTGCAATAGCTATGATACAACATCATAGAGTGCCTCACAGAATATACTAAATTGTCTATAGATACATGAAATGTATTAATGGCTCTGTTTAAACTCTATTAAGACTGGGCCTGGTGGCACATGCCTGTAATCCCAGCCCTTGGGAGGCTGTAAACAGACAGATCATTATGAGTCGGATCTAGTAGTGAGACCCTGAACACCCTGTAGACCCTTCCCTAAAAATACAAAAATATAAAAAAATAAATAAATAAAATAAACTGTCATTTACTGGAAGCGTGATCTTGGTAAATTACTTAACTTCTCTGTGCCTTTTATTATTTAAGATATTTTGTATAATAGTAATAGTAATGATAATGCTTTGGTTGATATATTTTTCTGTATTTAAGGCAGGGTCTACAGGCTGTTCAGGGTCTCACTACATAGATTGGAATTATAGTGATTCTCCTGTTTTTAGCTTCCCAATTCTGGGATTATGGGCTTGTTCCACCACATCCAATCTCAATTGCCCTCTTAGCGTGTCCCAGGGGTGGGGCTGGCACAGCACTCTGGGGATTGAATCCCTGCCACTGTGCTCTGCAGTTGATATTTTGGATTGAATTGTTATCTTAAGATATACTGAAGATGTAGTTCTAGAATCTCATTTGGAAAATCTATTTTTTAAGGCATAGTTAAGACTAGGTCATACTGGTCTAGAATGGGTCCTTAATCCATCACAATTGGTGTCCTTATTAGCAATGGACAACAAATGCATGTGATCACAGACACTGGAGTTGTACTGCCATGAATCAAGGGCCATCTGGGCTATGCCATACTGGGAGATAAAAGAAAGGAACCTCCCCTGGAGATTCTGAAATGAGCATGACTTCACCAAGCTATTGAATCTGGACTTCTGTCTTTGAGATCTTTGAAAGAATATATTGCTGTTTTAAGCCATTTGATCTGTGGTGCTTTGACAGCCTTAAGACAATAATACAATGTGGAGTGAAGGAAATAAACATCTCAGGAAAAAGCTTGATTTAAAAGATTCATCAAAATTTTTTGCATGTGTGAATATATGCAGTAGTAGGGATTGAAGGCCTTCCCACTGAGCCATATCCCCAGTGCCTTTTCACTTTTATTTTGAGAGAGGGCCTCTCAGAGTTATTGAGCTTCTCAGGCCGAGCTGCAATTTTTGATCCTCTTGCTTTAGCCTCCCAGACTGCTGGGATTACAAGTATGTATCATTTTTCCTGGCTAATACATCTTAATTTTCATTAGCTGTATCGTCTTCTTCTGCCATTAAATAAACACTGTGAGCTCAGGAGTCATATAGTATGTTATCTTACCTAAGAACAAGACCAATACATAACAGAACAGCGGCTCAGAAAAACACAAAATAACTTCTTATGAAATACGTTTTGGACAAGTAATTAGTGAATTTGTCTTGATTATTCACTCCCCTAAAGGGATATTAGGAAAAATGTAGTCATTGATAGACTGAGTAAAATAGCTATTACTTACAAAGTTATTCTCTGCATAAAAATAGAAAATATGAATCATATCTATAATTATATACTTAGCCTATCTTTTCAAAAATAAATGAAGTGCTAATAAATGACTAGTTGAAGTTGAATTTAAAGAGTTGGGGAAATAATTGTTCATTTCTTTTCAGCGCATTAAAGGAAACACTTGAATACTTATCTTCTTTTTCTGTTGGTTGAAATTGTCTATGATGACACCAATGAATAAATTCAGAGTGAAGAATGACCCGAAGATGATAAAGATGACAAAATAAATATACATGTAGAGGCTGTATTCATATTTGGGTTGCTGGTCTACCTATAAAATTGAGAAAAGCAGTGTGTTCACAATAACACTTAGCATTTTCATAATGTGGCAGAGTAATCCTAAGCATGTGGCCCTAGGCAAACTCTGTATTTTAAAAGCTACAGCATTACTGAGGCTTAGTTTTTCTTTCAATTCAATATTAAGCAAATACTTAAGAGATGATTTTTGTAGCCTTCAGATGATTTTATCGGACCTGTTTATGTATAGTATTGTCCACAGATTGGTAGGATTATTTAGTAAATAACAACCTAACATATTTTTTCCAGAAAGACTCGAAAAGAAAAGATGCCATATTTATTTAATTTTATTACTTTTTGCTTGGCTATAAAAATATATTCTGTATATTTCATGATGATGTGAGCCAGCAAATAATCTTTAAATTTCCTTAACATGGAATTTATCTCACATAAACTCTTCCAATTTGCTTAATAATATAAAGCAGGAAAAACCATGAAAAAATTAATGAGCACTTATTGTGGCCAGCTTATTCCAAGTGTTCCACACGTGGGTTCTTACTGGATCCTCATCAGTAACCTGATGTGGTAGGTACTGGGTTATTTTTCTTTCACAAGAGAATATGTGAGGGATCCAGAAGGGAAAGCACTGTGCTGAAGGTCAGCTGCAGAGTGCGCAGGCTGTGGTGCAGCCGCGGTGTGCGTCGGGCTCTGTCTCCAAGGCTGAACTCGTGCCACGAAGCCACTTTCAGCTTCATTATATTTGCACATGCCAAGGCTCCCATGGCACTATAGTTTAAAACACTGAACTACACTAAGGAGATTTTTTAAATTCTAAGTTTTAATGGACATGTTAATCAATACTTACATTAACAGAATCAACTGCTGCATACATAATGTCCATCCATCCCTTAAAAGTCGCCTGTAAATGTCACATTTATAGCATCAGAATGTGAGGCTCATGCTCTAAAATTGTCATAAATACAGTTTAGACTATTTGGCCTTACAACGTTTATTATATAATGTTAAATTAGTAAGTTCTGCTGTATTTCAAAATACCAATTTTATACAAAGATGCTTTTGGAAAAAGAGCAGATTCTTAAATCACATTTGAAATCTTAGGCTTAAGTATCTTCAAACTATTATAATTGCCTGCGAAGTTTGAATATGCATTTTTATTTTTTCAAAAATGAAGAGGATTTTATGAGTATGGGAAGAAATACTTTTAGAGGGAGCCTTTCTCACTCCCCTGTAGGGTAGTAAGAAGTCCACTGTGATGCTTTTTGAAGCAATATTCAGAGAGGGCAGCGTAGGCATTCAAGTGACACCAAATGGTTAATCGTGGATTAATCTCAGTTGCAGCAAATTTAGGCTTCATAAACTTTTCCACACCCACATAATCTCAAAAAGATGAACTTGCATTTAGAAGTTAAGTAGTACTTTCTCTTTAATAGAGAATATTTAATATTTATTTATTTTGTAAAATATTTAAGTCATGCCCAAAAAGATTCTTTCATTGTACAGCCAAGTCTTTATGAAAAGAGCCACTTACAACTTGGAGCAAAGACAGGTAACCCAGCCCAACGTTATCAAAGTTCACTTTCAGGTTTTTCCACCGCACGTCGGTAGTGCCATTCATCAGGGCAAAGCACTCGGAGCGGTTCTGAACTTTAGCTTCCAGAAACCGTAAGCCATCTGTGGTGTTCACACACTCGTAGAACTTGCCAGCAAACAGGTTCACGCCCATGATGCTAAATATGAGCCAGAATATGAGACACACAAGCAGCACGTTCATGATGGAAGGAATGGCACCGATGAGAGCGTTCACAACCACCTGGTGTTAAACAGAAAGAAAAGCACAAGCAGGGTGAGTTTGGAAACAAAAGGTTATATACACAACATCAATGCAGGTTGACAAAACTAGAAAGGCGCTTTTGAGTATTTAAGCCTCCGAGTCAACTAACGGGCATGTGTATATCGTGGGCTTATTGTATTCTCGGTAGTAAGCAAGAAAACAAATTGTGATATGAGCCCTGGGATCAACAAATTCCCAAGTTAAAGGACAAACGCAGTAAAATTATTAGCTGAAACACAAGATGAAATAAACAGCTGACAATACGGTTTAAACAGGCAAATGTTTCAAAAATCTAAAATCCTGATATTGATAATGTAAAGTCATACATTCTGCACATTTTTAGAAAAGAGAAAAAAAATACAAATGATAAAAAGAAATTTGATGTACATAGAAAATCTTATGTTTCTTGTTTTTGCTTTGCTGCATTTCCTCCACTGTTTACCAACAGAGACTTGGCCTCTTCAATTTTCCTCCACAGCTCCTTCTGTAGTATTTGTACTCTCTAGATTTGTTGGCTTAATCCATCCTGTGAAACCTACAAATCTTTTAACAATTTAGTTCTGGTCCCCTAAAATGTGCTAGGAAAATAACACTGTGGTCTCTCTCTCTCTACCAACATATCAAACAGGTTCTCCAGACACTTCCAAATGGGGAAATTGGGGATTGCTCACCGTCTGTAACATGGTCTAAGACATAGGTTGGCAAACACGTACTTAGGTATTCTTGGCCTATGTGCAGTTTCTGATCTCTATCGCAATTATTCATCTATGCTATCATAGCCATAGGTTATACATAAGTGGGCAGGGCTGTTTTCTAACAAAACTTCCTTTGTAAAATATAATCAGTTTGCTTGTCGAGTGTGGGTTGTTGACCCACTAGTCTCAGTAATCATTATGGTTCTGGAGTCCATAGACCGGCAAAGGCTTCATTGGAAAATGAAATAATATAGCCTTGTGTTTAGGCTTTCATTCTGGAGATAGGATGAACTTTCATCAAATCCTTACAATATGCAGGACCTCCTAAAAGGTGAGAGAGACCAAGACTAGAGACGGGGCCACAGTTCTTCACCACACCTGTCCTCTGATTCTTATTTCCTGCTCGCTCCCTATGCTTATCATCAAGGCAGGCAGATCCTTCTAGTCATTTCTCCCAAACACCTGGAACACACAGGTGTTTCTCCCAAACACCTGGAACACACAGGTGTTTCTCCCAAACACCTGTCAATCATGCAGTATCTGTGCTTTGAAAATCTACCTGCCTGTGGCTTGGAACTTAACACTCACAGTCATGGCTCTGACAGGAACTCAGTGAGCTTTCTCTAACTTCAGGCAGCACTTCCTGCTCTGTAACATTCCTGTAGCACCCTGTACTTCTTATTTAACAACAGGCAGCACAGAATACTGTTTCTGTGTCTGTTCTGTGGTAGATGGCTCTATTCCCTGTTGGAAATACACTTACCATTATGCTATAGGCTTACATAGCACAAGAGCCCACAGACAGAGTTAAAAAAGTGTAATAACGGAGCTACTTGCCTATTACTCATTGATACCTAACTGATTGATAACTAAGTTAATAAGCTTAAAGGGCCTGAGGATTCCAGGGACACTTAGAACAAAATGCTTTATGTGCATCATTTGATTTTTTTCTCTAAAATAACCCTTCCATGCAAAGGGGTATTCCTTCCACATGCTTAGCAAATATATGTAAACATTTTTTTCCAATTTAATGCAAGTAAACATTTTTTATCCTCAAAATATATTAAAATACTTTCCTAAATTATATTTACCAGTATTACAGAAAAAGAATAGACAGTGAATAGTATAAATTTATATGCTGGCTTAATCATCAAAGAAAGTATTTTAAAGGACAAATACATTTTCTGTCTGGAAAAAAACAGTATACCATTCCTCAAATACTTGACTCAACCACTGGTTCAACCACTGTTATATTCTAGATAGAATATAACAGTCTACTAATTATCAAAACATTAACAGCAAGAATTCCAATACCATATTTTTGCATAGAACAAAATGTCTATTTCTATTCTTACAAAGAATTTATGAATTTTACTTATTAGTTCTTTTATAATAATGATCTATTATATTTGTGAGCCATATTAACTGACACATTAAGAAGCAGAGTTTATAGTCAGACTTAGATTAGCTAGGCTGACAATGAGGATCTGCTAGGTTTAAAGATTTCTACATTCGCATATGACTGGTAAAACTCAGATTTCTTTTTTTTTTGTACTCATATTGTTTTATTTTTTTTTTTAATTTTTGTTTTATTGAAGTACAAATATCAATGAGACAGTTTTAAGATACCTTGACAAGATGGATTTGATAAATTAATACACTGCAAACTGTTTTCGTAATGTTTTGGTATCGTAGAAGGTGCATACATGATAAAAGCTCAGATTTCTGACTTACTATAGTAGGAAGTTGGGCCCATGAAGTTGAAATCCCAATAAATTCTCAGATGATGCTCACAGGTGGTCAGTAACTACATTTAGATCATCAGCAGACTAAACTAATCTCCATAGTTGCTGAGAGATGACTGTTAGTGTGGCAGTTAAAGAAAAGCATAAAATATAGTATGGTAAAGGTTCTGGGTATCTGATCTTAAAGGAGGGATGTGCTGTCATGCTTGAGCCTGGGCAGACAAGGCACACTCAGCGACAGATGAAAAGCAAGTAGGTGTGTGCCCATCTAGCTGATGCGGTTGAGTTGGGGTGGAGACACAGGAGCAATCCAAGCTGAGGGCAAGAGAGAGGCCATGGCGAAGCAGGTGGAAATACGAAGAGGAAAATGTTTCAGTAAGGTGCCCATCAAATGGGGATATAGACTGTTTATAGAGAGTAGAGCCATTGTCCTCCATGTGTGATGAAGAAGAAATTGTGATTTAATACAGCCCTTAACCCTGGGTTGGAGCCAGCCACATGGTGCCTGCTTGTAATCTCAGCCCCCTAGAGGTTGAGAAGATCACTACAGCTTGAGGCCAGCCTGGGCTACCTAGCGAGGTAGCCCAGCACAAATACAGTGACACCTTATCTCAAAAGATAGAACTGAAATAGTCATACCACAGTGACATGTGTGCACCCATGTTTGTAGCAGCACAATTTGTCATAGTTAAATCTTTGAAACAACCTAAATGCCCACCAACAAAGGAATTGATAAAAAAAGATGTATTTTTGTACAACAGAGTATCATTTAGTTATAAAAAAGGTAAATTCAAGGCTTTTACAGATAAATGGATGCAACTAGAGACTGTACTGGTAAGTGAAATAAATCAGATCCATATGTGCAAACATCGTATTGTCTCTCTAGTGTGAGAACCTGAAAGAGTTAATGGAATCTGAAAGGTGCATTAGATACTATGAAATGGAAAGAATTTGTTCAATGGGAAGGAAAAACTGGAATGAGCAAAAGAAATAAGTGAAAGAGATACATTTTTTTGTATATATGCATGACAGTTTTTTTTTTTTTTTTTTTTTTTTTTACTATTTTGCATTCTTTAAAAAATAAAAATAGGGCCTGGGAGTTGGCTCAGTAGATTAAGTACTTACCTGGCAAGTGCAACAGCCTGAGTTCAACCCCTGGTTCCACCAAATAAATATAAATAAATAAATAAATACAACAAATAGCTAGATTGGTGGCAGCTGTTATTTATTTCAGCTTGTTTGTCTCAAATATATGTGATAATATGCAGTTAAAGTGCATGAAACTCTTAATTTTATTTAAATGCAATTTTACATAATTTTCCTCATTTGGAAACATCACTTTAAGGAGGAAATTTGCTGGCTATCCATTGTAGCTCCCTCAATAAATATTGGTGCAGCACCTGGTATAGATAAGTCCTTGATTTATAAACTGAGTGATTGTTTCACAACTAAAAGTGATTTCTGCGCTTGAATTTCTAGCAGAGGGTGAAGTCACTTACTTGGATAATTCAATTACCTAACAGTCTTATGTACAGGAAATATCAGTTATTCCCTTATTAAATCATATGCAAGGAAATACTGTGTGTATATGTGTATTTGTACTTATTATGTACATAATATATATATGTGTGTGTGTGTGTGTGTGTGTCATGCATGCATATGTGCATACATACATTTATATAAACATTCCACAACTACTGCATATCAATTTTTTAACATTTTGTGCACCAATGAAAAATAATAGTATATCAATAATTTCAATATTTCTTACCCTCATTCCTTCAAACCTAGATAAGGCTCTTAGAGGTCGTAAAGCTCTAAGTGTTCGCAGAGACTTAATGGGCCCAAGGTCTGAGTAGCCGAGAGTGTTAGCAACTAAAGTAACTAAAGAAACCTGTAAAAAAAAATTAATTTTCATTAATTATTTCAAAGGAAGTCTAAAGAGGAAAAACCAATTCCAAAGATCACTAAGAGCAGCTCAGTAAGTGACATGGGCAAGATGTACGTTTCTATAACAAAACATATTTAATGCAACCTTAACCAAAATAAGAAATCCCAGAGGGAAAGTTTTTTTTTTTTCTATCATATTCAAATATAAGGGCCTGTGAGATAGCTCAGCAGTATAAGCCAGTGCTTAGGCAAGCACAGGTACCAGGGTTTGATCTCCAGCACCACATGCCACGCCACCCTGGCAACCCAGGGTATGAGAAGGGCCACTGAGACTGGGTGTGGTTGTTCAGGCCTGTAATCCCAGTGCTGGGGAAGCTGAAAACAGGAGGATAGCTAGGAGTCCTGGCTGCATAGTGAGACCCTTTTCCAAATACATACAAACAAAAACAAGTAACAATACATATGATTTTCATGCTTTTGTAATCTATGATTGCATACTTGCTTATAAATTTCAAGGCTCAATTAGAGGAACTAGCAAACCTTCAATTGAAGTAAAGCATATGGCATAACAAAATGTGATTCTAAATTTGCCACAATGTGTGGTATTAACTATATGTAAGTGCGATTATATATCTTAGTAAGAATTAGTCTGGAGATTCATAGTTTTGAGATAATGAAAAGTTCCGAGTAAGATTATTTTTCTCTTTCAATTACTCAAGATTAGCACTGGGGCTGGGGAGATGGCTCAGTGGAATAAGCGCTTCCCTGGCAAGCACAAGAGCCTGAGTTCAATCCCCGGTTCCGCCAAAAAAAAAAAAAAAAAAGAAAAAAAAAAAAAGATTAGCACTGTTACTTTTTAAACCAAAAATGTCCCGCAAAGGTTCGTGTGTTCAGAGGTGGGGCTTTTGAAAAGCGATCAAGCTGTTGATGAGTTCCTAGATAATGTTCTGGGAGGAGGTGAGGCCTGCTTTGTAAAGCAGAGTGTTCAGGTGCTGACCTGGATGGTAAATTCTGGCTCAGCCCCTTCCTGTTTCCCGGCCTCCTGCTGTTCTCTTCTTCTGGCCTCTGGGAGGTGAACTACATTCCTTGGCCGTGCCCTTCTCTCACGCTACCTCTGCCTTGGGGTATTGGACCGTGGACCCAAGCCTCTAAAACCCTGAGCTAAAACAACCCTCACCTCCTCTAAGTTCTAAGTGTACCACTGCTGGAAAAGTGGTAAAGACACCAAAGATCTACCCTGTAATATTTATGAAAGCAATTCTCGGTTATGTAGAACAGAGAATGAGAGTAGGTGGTCATGCTGGCCTCCATGTAAGCATACATATGTAACAATTTTATCACAGGGCACAGACCATGACCATAACCAGTTATGCTTCAGTAATTTGTACTCTTATTGAAAATGATCTCAAAAGAAAGAACATGGTCAGGAAAGAAATCAGTCTACATTCTGATAATCAGGATAATGAATTCAAACTTCAGTGTCTTTAGATTAGGATGTGTGGGTGAGTTAGCCACATTCAAAATCTCCAGTTCGGGGAGATGGCTCAGTAGAATAAGTGTTTCCCTGGCAAGCACAAGGGTCTGAGTTCAATCCCCAGTTCCACCCCCCAAAAAAAGAAATCCATTTATTTCAGAGTGTGTAAGAAGAGACAATGTGTAAGAACAGTATCTGTAACATATTTACTGTGAACTGAGGTAGTGTTTTCCAGAAAAAAAGAGGAACATTTGATTGATTTATTTTTTTAGGGAAGTAGTCTGCAGGGTGTTCAGGGTCTCACTACTAGATCATGATGATCCTCCTGTTTATAGCCTCCCAAGACCTGTGATTACAGGTGCATGACACCATGCCCAGTCTCAATTGCTGTCTCAGAGCGCCCTAGGAGTGGGGCAGCAGGTCTGGGGATTGAACTCCAGGCCCCTGCATACACATTATACACTTCTAAGCAGGGTATTACATTTTGAAAAACATCAGTTCAGATATTTAAATATAGAACAATTTCTTTTGTCAAAGGGCTATATATCTTGGTTTAAAAATTTAGCTGTACTTATAATCTTTTGTATCCTAAGCTGAATGATGACAAGTATTTTTAGGATATTTTGAAAGTTTTTAAGTACCTTAAGTGTTATTATAGTCTTTAAAATATCTAATTACATAAAAACATTAAGAGGAAAGAAAAATAAGACTTTTTTTCTACTCTTTCCTTGTTTTGATTAGGTTTATTTAAAAATTACATTATTATCAAAAGTATTAATCATATAATTTTTTCCTCATGTGGTAACTAGATGTATAAAAGGTAAATTAAAACTAAAAAATATGGCTGAAGTGATGCCTTAGGGTCTAAGTACCTCCTAGCAAGCTGAAGGACCTGGGTTCAATCCCTAGTACTGCCTGTCATGCCAGCCACTGAAACCAGACATGGTGAAGCATGCCTATAATCCCAGAGCTAGGGAGGCTGAGACTGAAGGATCACTGTGAGTCCAAGCTATGTAGCAAGACCCTGTGCCAAATAAATAAATAAATAAATCTTTAAAAGTATAAATATATACAAGGATTAATACTAGTTCATAAATAAGAATTCTTCTTGGGAGAATTCTACATGTATGATGTATAGCTGAGCACTGAAAAAATAGTTTTCATATAATTTATACAAAGATTTAAATTATTGCAACTCAATGTGTTCTGCTACTCAAACAACTTATTGGGCCACATAACACCCAATAATTGAACTTTTGAGTAAATATGTCATGTTTAATTTCCTTCCAGTCAGATTTTGATATTAATGAATTTTTTTATCTCATAAATTTCAGTCATTTCTAGGAAAATGGGTGCACCTCGAGACCACAAGGTGAAGCGAAATGGATCAGACCTAGAAAGCTGATTATCTCCTGGTTTGTGCTCCATGAGAAAGCCAGACCATCACTAATTGGAGAGTGAAATAAAGGAGATCTTACAAAACAAGGATGTAGATGGTGGAGCCCAAGAGGAGAGGAAGGGAAGGAAAAAGGCTGAAGACAATGTGTGCGTGTACTGAATCCCCACAATGAATGTATTTGTTGTGTACTTATGACAAAGCAAAAATACTGAACTTATTATTTGAAAAATACGATGCTGCCAACTGTTGGTGAAATGTTGAAGTACTTGGTGGTATAGAAGTTTCCATACATTCTTCCATAATCACAAAAGCTAGCTTTGTGAAAAATCTAAGGAAATTAGTGAAAGACTGAAGAACATAACCAGACAGAAAGAAAAATGAAAGATCCAGGTCATGAATTTAAGAAACCTTTTCAAATAATATGTAGCATATTTAGAAATATACCATTAAATATATCATTAAAATACAAGAGTACACTAAATAGAATGAATGAGCAATAAAGACTGTCATACCATTAATTTCTATTTGAGAGTTTTTGATACCAAAAATGTTTTTAAGATCCTTTTTTTCAACTACCTCAACAAGATCCCTGTCAAACCACATTTTTAAAAACAGCACTGTGCCACTTAGCTGCATTTGCAGTCTTTTTGTTATTATTCTGAGACACCGTTTCCCTAAGTTTCCCATGCTTTCCTCAGTATTGGATCCTCCTGTTTCAGCCTTCCAGGAAGCTGGGATTATACCTCGTGCCAAAGTACCCATTGGTGAAAACAGTTTTTCTTAGCTTTGTTAAAAAAACATATATAACAAAGTATGCTTATTCCTTTTCCATTGTCCAGTAAGGTGGCAGTATTTTAAATTCATTACTTAAAATTATTAATGATTACTTCTGTGCCCCATTGCGATTGTAGAGATGAAGGGGAGATGCATGTTTGAGGCAGGGAAAAAGCCATGACTCATTTTGGGTTTGTTACATAATGACATATATATATATATATATATATATATATATATATATATATATATATACACATATTCATTTATGTACATAGCGCAAGGTCTCACTATGCAGCTTGGACTCGTAGTGCTTCTCCTGTTTTCAATCTCCCCAATGCTGGGGTTACTGGGGTGTGTCACCATGCCCAGACTCGGTCCCAGGTTCAGTGTGGCTTGGAGGTGCAGTCAGCTTGATATGCTGGACAAGGATTGAACCCTAGTGGCTGGGCCTGCCAAAGCAGGCATTCAGTCCACTGAGCTATCTCATTGGCTCTAGATAAATATTTTGAAACTCTATACTTTTCCTTCCAGTAACATAAACGTAGCTTTCATCCTTCTGTTTTTACATAAATTTTAGACCATGTGTCAAACAACTTGTGCTGTCTTCATTATCTTTAATCTAATTATATACTGTGGGGGAAAAAAAGAAGTATTTCTTCTAATTTGGGATGTTTAATCTTTCCTTTTCTTTTACCACCTTCTAGAGTTTTTTTTTTTAATTTACTTTGCTGTTAATCTTAATAGGAATGATATTCAAATTACATATTTAAATAAATTATATATTTTCTAATGGCAGGAGACTATATATACAAGACCATTATAAACGTTAGAATGATACTCAAGAGAATTCATATTTGTAGAAGGATCCATGTTCTACCTTCACAGATACATTTTCACTTGTACTATTTTTTCTACAAAATACAAACCTATAACCTAAAAATGCATGAGTTAAAAATATAAATATAACAGCATATTACATTAACAGAGGCTCCAAAACTGAAAGAACTCTCTTTTAGATATACTTCAAAATACTGTACTTACATCAACAATTAAGAAATCTAGCCAACACCAAGCATTGGTAAAATATGTTTTATACCCATATGCCACCCATTTTAAGAGCATTTCCAGAATGAAGATATAGGTGAATATCTTGTCAGCATACTCCAGGATAATCTTAATGGTCTTTTTTTTTTCAATGTATATATCTTCAAATGCCTGTGGGGAAAACATTGAAATGTCAATTCATGGACAACTTAAAATTTATGATTCAAAACAGAATAAGAAATACAATTCTGATAGTGAAAGCACTGAAATATAATAGTGTGAGCCAGCTGCCTTTCTTCTTCCACATAGCTACTCACAACTCTATTGAAAGCTTCTAGCCTTTCAACAGTGGTTAAGAGAAGCAAAAGAATGAAATTACTTCTAATCTTTTAAGTGTCACAACTCTAATACCTGTGGGAGTTTCCCCTGTATCCAGTTCTTCTTTCCTCCCATTCAAATTGAATGAGAGCTGGACATTTAAGCCACCATTTGAGGTCAACCCTTCTTATAAACCTTATTTCATCCTACGCCTCCTTTGTACGCATGCATAGGCTGGGAAACCTCTCTTTTGAATCTTGCAGCCTTCTGTATCCCAGTGCCTAGAATTTTGTGAAGAACATAGGGGAGGTGAGGAAAGGTTTGCTAAATGCATGATTGCAGTATCTTAATACAATCATAGGACCCACGGTTCTTTCTTCTAATATTCTGTATTAATATTTAATCTTCATCTAAATATTATACCATCCACTACTAAATTTACTTTGAAAATGTGACTTATATACTAAATGATAGGCAATGTTGAAGGCAACCAAGTTAGATAAAAATACTATAGACAGTCGGACAGGGCCAGGCCCTCAAAGGAGACAGCATGGAAGACAAGTACCACTGGGAGGGAGACAGGTGTTCCCACTGTGGGCGAGACCTACGGACCAAAGATGAACAGATGCTCACCTCCCTAAAGACAAGCATCTGAGACTGACCATCACCTTGAGGAAGCCAGGAAGAATCACTAATCCAACTGCTACCAGCTATTGCAGGAAGTCCTGATCCATATTCATGCCTGCTTGCTATGTGACTCGCTTCCTTATTCAGTTCTGGATTTAATCAATTTTACCTGAGCAATGGTGCTTGTAATCTCCGTTGGTTGACCATAGTTTTGTCCCACCTCATGCCCACCTAAGTGAATGCCCATGTTCTCCACCTTACACCCCCCTCACCATATGGTTTTACTCTATGAAAATCCCTGGAAGAGACAGCTTCCCAGGGCAACCCACTCGGGCCCCCTTTCTGTCCCTCTCTTAGACAGAAGCTTTCTTTCCCCAATAAATACTCTGCTCTTAACCTCCATTTGTTCCTAAGATTCATTCTTTAGTTTTAGAGAGCACAAACATGTCCAGGGTGCCTTTCTGGTTGGTAGTTTCATTCCCCATATCAACAATAACATTGTAGATATTACCATAAATCTGTTGGAAAATAATCCAAATGAACTTAAAGACTGAGCTCTCTGAAACAGCGAAAATGATCACTGATCTAGATAGGAAGGTATTAGAGTTTTCTATTTCTGGTTGAAACACTACTGATCAGTGGGAAGTAAAGAAAGTTAAAGACTCATGGTTAACATCATGTTACACGTCCAGGGTGATGGGTTTGTGGCATTTTCATTTTTTACCCAACTTTTCCCATGAACGTTTAAAAAATTATCCTTTGCACTTTTGTAAACTATTAATGCTAATATTATAAACAAACAAGAGAAGTGGTGATAGAGAAAATGGACAGAGGGACTAAAATGCACAGAGGTGGCACCATGCTGAGTCTCTGCCAATTGTCACTGAAGTGCAGGGTAAGACTTCTAGCCATTAGGGCTTTCCTAGACCTTTCTCCAAGTTCTGGAGCAATCAAGAAAGCCATTTAAAAATAAAATATAGCAACAAGCCATCCTTAAGTAACAAAGACAAGGGAGTGGCTGGGTCATAAAGAAACCTCTTCTTAGAACCGCAGTACTGGTTTATAGCAGGACCGATGCTGAATCTTCGTGGTGAAACTCACACATCCTGTTGAGTAAACCTCAGGTGAATGGCTCCAGAACTTGCCAGTGAGCTCTTTGGCCAGAAAACCTAGCTCCCAAGACCGTGTTTGTGGGTGTGAGAGAAATCAGACAGAAATGGCATTATGTGAGCTATGCCTGAACTGGGGGTTAGGCTTTACTCATATCAATTATAACTAATTTATTTGTTATATTTCTTTGTGGTATTTTCTATTCTTTTAAAGTGAAAGATAAAGTGTTAGGTTTTATGGAACTGTATTTATGTCACTTAGTATTAAGAAGCATTTTACACTATTCATCCTCTTTATTGGTAAAATAAAGACAACACCTATATTTCACAGGATTGTTTGAAAATTAAGAGGGAAAATTCACATGTAAAATTGAGGTAAAATATATATACCAATGATAGCTATTCCTTTTTATTTTGTAGACAGGTATTTTATTATTATTTTTAGCTAACAAATATTTAAGAACAGTTTTGGGGTTGGAGAAAACTGAATGGAAAGCATAGAGTTAAATATTTGTAGAATCTCATTTAGTTGCCAAACTACCTGAGTGAAAGCACCTATGTTCAAAATCCCCTTCCCTTTTCTTTGTCCTACGAGTCATTTGAATTATAGTTTGGAGAGTGTTCCTCCCAAAAAATATCATCTCTTTTAGACAATTTGAACACGACATTACTTTAAAAATATTTCAAATCTCCTGTCAGATATATGACTCAGCAGGGAATAAAATTTTATTATTAGGAACACAAGACACTGTGGACAGTAGCAGGATTCCTACTCGCACAAGACTGGTAGTCCTTTACAACGTTGTCTGTTTCTGAGCGATGAGGTTTGTCCTTCCAGACAGTTCACAGTGCCTGGGTAACCTCGGTTGGTACATGAAGAATGCGAGATCCTGACCGTTCATCACCCAGGCCACTCCTCAGGGTTGTGTTTGCACCAGGCAACTCGAGAGATGAAAAGCAGCGTCTTCCCGGGGACAGCAAGCAGCTGATTACAGCTTGGTGGAACAATCGTGTCTCCAAGGTCAGTGTTCCTCACCTGCAGTGTTAACCTTCTAACTGTGCAGTATTCATCCAGCCATGTACTGTGTGCTCCCGGGGCTGGGCACCGAGGAGCCAGCATTCATGTGCTTTTGGTCAAGTTACCTTATACCCCATGAATGACGAAGTCCTTTATCTCTGACCTAGGTAACGCATATCCTCAGTCACAGCTCACCAAATAACAACAGTGTAGTACATGAGTCTATCAGTTGAGAAAATTAAATTCCAGATTCATGATAAAGACTGTTTGATAATTTATAAAAGTTCTTTACTATCTGTTTTCAGGATAATGAAACTCCAAGTAATATCTGTAGTTGGATCTTGGCTCTTACTGGTTCTAATAGCTCCTCTCTGCTAGAGTCATAGGAAAATATGACAACTAAGAAATGTCTTAGCGTGGTTTTAGTTCCCAGACCCTTTTAAACCTTTATAGAAGATCCTGTGCTGCCTGTGATTGCAGGTTAACTGAGTCAGGGTAGGACAAGGATGAACAATTTCTTTGCTTCTCATCCTAAAGCTGCCATCTATTTTATAGAAACGTACAAGCTGCTTCACGATCCGACCCATGTACGACCCATGAATAGCACAGGTGTCTTTCTCACCTCTTCTCTCTCCATTTGTGCTTGCTCCTCCTCCCACTGCCTTCTCTATCACCCAGCAGGGTACAATCTCCTGAATATTTCATGCCACTTTATGCTTCCTTATGTTTGGGTGCTTGTCCCCATCAGCCCTCCTTGCCTGGCTGAAAAATGTTTATTATTTTATGTTCTTGCAAAGCATTATGTGCCATTCCCAAATCACAAGAGAACAGTTGTGTGCTTTGCTACAGAGCATTACGTGCATACTTTATGTACAAATGCATCATAGCTCTGTAATCACTGTCTGTTCCCGTTACTCTCTTAGCTCCATAAGAACAGTACATGGCTTTTTCTCCCTCCTCCTCCTCTCTCTCTGTCTGTCTTTATTTCCCCTTCTCCCTCCCTCCTTCCATCCCTCCCTCCCTCCGTCCCTCCCTCCCTCCTTCTCTACCTCTCTCTCTCCTCACTATGCAGTTCAGGCTGACCTTGAGCTTACTTTGTAGTCCAGTCTGGCCTGAACTCTCCATGATCCTCCTGCCTCAGCCTCCCAAATGCTGGGATTGCACAGGTAATGGTAAAGGGCTGATTAATTGCTACTGAGCACAACTGAAGCAAAACAAGATGTCAACAAACTCTTCAGGACAAGGTTTTTCAAAACAAAGATAGAGTCGCAATCTTAGCAGAGATGGACAAAAAAAAAAAAAAAAAAAAGAAAAAAAAGAAAATTACTTATGCAGAACCAGTCTTCTATAAATCGTCCAGGAGCTAGTATCGTGCTCTCCAGGCCCTCTCTGAACAAGGACTTCCAGGACCCTGCCGAGCAGCAGCATAGCGCAGCCCAGCAGAAGGCAGCTTTGCAGCGTGCTCACGCACATTCATCTGGATGCTTCATAACTCAAGACTCTGCATTTGGGAATCTTATTCTTCCCGTTTTACCATGCCTCAATGCAGAATGAAGAAAATAGCTGTTATGGAAGTGACTGCAGTTCCCAAGGCCAAAGCTACTCTCGTTCACTGCTGTAAAAACTGATTTTCAGAATTTTGGTGAACCTACATGTGTTTTGCTTCCTTAAGAAAGGAGAATGTGAGTGAAGCGAAGAGAAGAGGAGCAGGGTGACGGAAGCATGGAGGCTATATTGTTTGAGGAACTGACTATGCTGCCCAGGACTACAACTGTTTGTGACACCATTTAGTTTTTAGCCTCAATTTGATAATCACATAAAACAAGGCTCCATCTTAACAGGTTGGGCTGAGAATACCGTCTACAGTTAGCTTTCAAGAGCCATTTCTAGTACTTACTTAAAAAAAATAGGATTTTTTAAAAAAGTAATCATTAGCTTAAAAAATTTCATATCTGTACTTTATAAGATTGATACGTGGTGTTATCCTTTGGATAATAAACTTAGGGTCAGCATGTCTTGCAGAAATATTCTTTGTGAACATCTAAGTTCCCATGTTGTCCAAATTAAGTTACTAACCGGTCTTAATTTCTTTTATAAACAAATGCCATTATAAATAATGTAACTAAGTGCTATTAAAAACAAGCAATGTGCTGGGCTCAAAAAAAAAAAGAACAATACATGGATCTCTCTGTCTTTGTATTCTGGGCAGCAACAGGAATGCTTTGCATGTAGGAGTGTTCAGGAAATAGTCAATGATCTCAACAGAAATTTCGTCCTTGGTGATCATAGGGATTAATTCTATTTTTTTTTTTTTTCCTGTATTTTAGGGAAGGATCTTCAGGGTGTTCAGGGTCTCACTACTAGATCATGCTCATAGTGATTCTCCTGTTTCCAGTCTCCCAAGTGCTGGGGTTACAGGCGTGCACCATCATGTCCAGTCTCAATTGCTGTCTCAGCGTGCCCCAGGGGCAGGGCTGGCACAACAGGCCCGGGGATCAAACCCTTGGTCCCTGCACCTGCTGGCAGGTGCTTTAATCTGCTCAGCTATTTGGCTGTCCCCATAGGGATTAATTCTTAAATAAAGCAGCCCATCGTTATTAGACACGCTGACCGCCAGTGACTGACTGACAGGCCTCAGGCCACTCACCAGAGCTCCACTGCTGAGCAGGATCATGAGGACAATGAAGCTTTCAAACCAACTGTGTTCAACAATCCTGTAGCAGGTTTTTCTGACATGCCACCAGAGTTTTCCTTTCCCTGACTCTGTGTCAACCTGGCAGCATGGAAATCTCCGAACACAACCTGGCAAGAAAGATGTAAAATCTTATTGACCAGAATAAACAAAATCCTTAAAATACATTATTCAATGGAAAGTTTTCTCTGAAGTAATGCTGCAAGCAAACAATTTCTAACACACTTCTCTTCAGTTTTAGATAGATTCAGTTTGTCAATTTCTTTCATCTTCTAACTTCTATTGTTTGCTCTTGCTATGAAAAAGTGGGTAAAATTTTAAAGATGTTTCACTTTATACATTACTTCATGCAATCTTTCATCCATTAAGCATTTGTTAAATATTTTCTGAGTACTCAGGCCTGTGTATAGGTTCCTGTCCTCAGAGAATTAATTTTTGTTCTTGGTTAAGTAGATAGAAACAGAAATAAATAACTGTATCTGGAAAAGCAATGAAGATGACATGTTTTTATGACATAGGAGGAAACCCATTTAACTTGCCAGGCTTATTGACAAGAACATAGAGGAGGCTTTCTGAGAAAGGTAGAGATAGAACTGCATTGAAGTATCAGCAACAAAAATGTCTGGGAAGAGTTCTAGAGCAAGGGAGAACTAAAAAATGATACATATGGATTATAATCAATTCCTCGGAATGATGAGGGCAGGGTGTACAAAAGAGACTGCAGTGAGTGATAAGGGTTAAGATACTGGTCAGGTTATGGAACACATTTACCCTACTTTACTAAGCTTGGTTTATATTATATAGAGGCGAGGAGCAAGAATTTTAAACAGAGGCAGACTAGGGGTTTGCAATTTAAATAGTGTGTGGAGATAGGTGAGAAAGGTAGGGAGCACTTAGGTTTCTGATGTACTATCCCTGTCAAGTGTAACAGACTAAGCTAATTTCATTTAGGAGCTAAAGACATATCTTTCAGGTGAAATCAGCAGGAGTTGGCAACTGGTGTCAGTAGTGAACTGAGGGCCATAAAAGTAGGAGATGACTTGGGAGCTGATGAATCTGAAATGCCTGCAAATGTTCTGAACACAATAGTTCATAGATATTTTGGAGATCATGACTCTAAAACTCAGGAGAAAATATATGATTAGAAAAGAAATGTGCAAAAAATATTAGCATGTGTGTGTCAGCTGAGGTCAGGATAGATTTTTAAAGTTGTGCAAATGAGGTATTGAGAATAAAGAGAGAGGAGTCGATGAAGAGCATTCTGGAACTATAATATTACAGGGTGAAATCCAGTGGTGTACAAGATCCAGCCCAAACTATTTAATGTTTACTCATTATTAAGTTGTCAAGAAGTTTTGCTAGTCTGTTGTTTAATGCAGCCATTATCTGAAATTAAATTACAGAAATTTAGAATTTGATGATGGAATTTAAGAAGGTAGTAAATACTTAGAACTCATTATTTTCTAGCTAATGTTCCTTATTTCATTCTAATCTATGTTTGTGAGGAAATCTATGCCTGTTCTGTCTGGATGTCAGGAATTGGTTACATTATTGGGTTACTATGACTCTTCTCGACTCTTCTCGAAACTCCACCATCACTGTAGTGATTCTCAAAGCAGGCATTTTTCACTAAAAATATATGATTATTTTTGATATAAAAAGGACAGGGAAAACATTGGATACACAGTAAAAATGTCATGTGCATATCTATTATACTATGGACAGCACAAATAATTGACAAATGGTAATTTTATTAATGAAACTCTGTAATCCTATTAGGTAAACATTGCAATATCATTAAATGCATAAGTTCTGGTAGAGTTTTCTTTATTTCCTTCTAATTGTGCTGAGTGACGTGAGTGACAATACCAACAATCTTGGTGTTAAAGCAATAGTTCTTCATCAACTGCAATTAGAGGTTGTTTATAAAAATAAAAGTTTGGCCAAATTCAACAGAAGTATAACAGAAGAAATAGTAATGTACATATATATATATATATATATATATATATATATATATATATGCATATTAAAATACATTGTGAGTAACGTTGTTATTTCTGAATTGTGTGCCTCACATTGCTCAGCAGAGCAACACATAATGATGGGCTGGGGAGACAGCTCAGTAGAATAAGTGCCTGCCTGCAAAGCACAGAGCTGCCTGGTGAGACCTGGTAACAAACAAATAAGTAAAAAAGGCTGTATGTCCCTACACAATAGAACGAAAAATTTTGTTTTATGCATTGCGTTTCTTAGAAATGTCTTATTATGGTTTTTTTCAGTCTCTGAAGTGAAAGTCGTGCGCTGCGCCCCTCGAATCCGGTGCTTCCTAGCACATGGCTCTCCCGTAGAGAAGTGCAGCCCGCTGCCCCTGGCGCTGCGCCGCTGCCCCTGAAGTCTCTGGTGGTTTTTGCTATCAGGTCTATTTTACATGTTCTTGTCCTCCCTTTCTCGAAGGTCCCAAATGTCTGAAACATCCTGTGATGCCTTTACTTCTGCTCACAGCATTCTCTGTACAGTGGCTTAATATGAGGTGTCATTTATTTTCAAAAGGTTTAATGTGTAGGAAAAGAATGTTATTGTTGTCTGAGCATTTAGTCACAATCAAAAAGATCATATCTGTATAAATTCTACAATTGATACAAAATTATATAGAAACCAAGTGAATTGAAAACATATGCATAGCTTCACATATTCAATGATAAGTCCAGTTAACACAATCTTAGACCTGACTGAATTTTTAATCATTGTACTTAAGGTAATTACCTTTTATCTCAAATACATTTATTGAAGGGAAAGCATTTCATAAAATGATAAAGAAACATTGCTAAAATAAGTAAAAAATTAACTCCTAGGTAACTTCTTTTGAATAAAAAAATAGACTAAAAGTCATAGAATAGAAATTTTAATTAATTAATTTATTTTTGTAGTACTGGGGATTGAACTCTGGACTTTGCATTTGCCAGGTTGGTTCTTATGCTGTTGAGCTATGAGATAGAATTGTTAAAATAAAACCTTGAAGTTCAAAGTTGAGAAGTCATGTAAACTTAAAGTTCAAATGCAGAGCAGAAAGAAAATCCTTTGGAAAATTTTGCTTCTCAGGATTTATTTTTGTCAGCCTTTAAAAGAAGCAGAAACTTTCTTATGACTAAGGGAAGAAAAAAATACTGTGTACTGTAATGTGGAAAGAAAACTTCTTATGCAAGAAGTTTCATAAGTACTGCATTCAGGATTTACCTCTTACTTTGACGTAGGAATGCTCCAATGTCTGTCTGGCTTTTATGGAAATCCCAAGAGATTTCCAAACTAACTAGTTAGCAACACTATCATAGGTTCTCTTTAAAAAGACTACTAATTAAATGTAAACAGAGCCGAGAAACTCTCAAACAATCCTAACGAGTCTCAGTGGGTAAATGCCACTTCTTTTGGATGGTTTCACTAATATGCTCGTATGTTGCATTACATAAAATATCTGCTCAGTTTCATCATGTTAAAAAAATGCTCTTAAATGAAAAAGAAAAAACAACCATTTTCTTCAGAGCCACACCATCCATTAATGAAAGTATTAAGATTATGATAAAAAATTAGTATTAAAAACTGATTAGGACAGAAGCTTTTTCCCACTGCTTCTTTAAAAAGGTATCAATGTTCTAAAACAACTATTCTATTTACCTGCCTTCCAAGTAGAAAAAATACAGTTCTTTGTTCTATTATTGAAGGTAGGAATGTTCATATGATGTTGAGAAACTCAGAGTTTTTTAGGAGGTAAGCTTTCCCATGCTAACAAATTAGTAGAAAATAACATTATTTTATAGAAAGGTTATTTTCTACCTCAAACTCATGTAACTTATTGAGCTCAAATTTGGGTAGCTTACTGATGGTCTAATCAAAAAAGAGAGCAATATAAACAAGGAGAATCAAGGGAAATGTTGTGTGGTTGATTAGGCAGGCTACCATGGCATGAAAAATTAAGGACAGTAAAGAAGATCTTGGAAGATGTTTGATGTCTTAGGTTACAAAATAACAGAACATAGCTAAGAAGGATATGGCACAGGAGGGAGCAGGAAAGGTTATAAGAGGAACAAGATGAAATGTAACCCATAAGACAGACAGATAGACAGACAGACAGACAGACAGACAGACAGGGGAGAGATGTCCACTCAGCAGGACCAATGGAAGTGAGATAAAGAACATCTTTAGTGAAATCGCAATACTCCACTTTAACTGTTTTTATCCTTCCTTCGCTAGTTTTTACTTCCTTTCTGATAACAAAACTCTCTGTAAACAAAAACTACTCAACATTAGTTGTACCTCGGGTATGGTAGGTAGAAAATGAATCTGCGAGTCACCTGCAATGTAAGTGAGCGAGTTTACAATTTCCCATCATGAAAATTCTACTGTTCTCCATGTTTTGGTTTCTGAGATTCTTATATGCAGACCTCATATTGAGTGAATCACTGAATCCCTTCATCTGCCACGAAAAAATATTATCTTCAAAATCTCATACTCCAAAAGCCCCCATTCCACCTCAGCAGTCTAAAGAAGCCCCATCACTTCTCACCTGGTTTACTCTAGAAAGCTCCAAGACATCACCCCACTTTCTGCCCACCACTCTTAAACTTACAGCTTGTGAAACCTACAAAGGAGAGCCTCAGGCTGTCCTTCAGAGCTCTCATGGTCTGGACTCTACTGTATTCCTGACCTTGACTTTCATCCCCCTCTCGAGCTCTCAATGTAAACCACCCAAATCCGGACTCTTGGTTTTTCCTCAGATGTTATAAATACCTCCACCTCTCAGAAATGCATTTTCTATATTTAAAATAATTTTCATTCACATTTTTTGTTTTGTTTTTCTTCAGGTTTCAGGTCAGATGCCACAATAGTAAAGGCCTTGTTGAGTCACCATGTTTGTATGATAGTAAGCTCCTGCTTGCCTCCTTCCTGCCTTCGTCCTTATACTCAGCCTTTATTTTTATCTTTTCCATATTTACCTGTTTACTTGGGTAAAGAACACTGTGGTCTGTTTTTATTTGGTATTATCTATTTTGCTTCGATTTTGCTGATCGCTGTGTTCTTCTAGTGAGAACAACTGGACATGACTATAGAATGTGTTTGATGATTATTTGTTCATTTAATGATGAAATGAATCCCTGAGAGTTAGTGTGAATTGGCTGCCCTGTTGAATTTGTCAAGTGGAGTTTCTTAAACCAACAGGTGTGGTGGGACAATGTCTCCAGTGGAACAAATCAAAGCAATTGCCTCAGAGCTATGTACCCTCAATCATTTCTCAAAGGTTCAGGGCAAGGTACATATGAACGTGCTTCCATAACTTACTTTACACTGGTTTCACTTTATAAATTAGGAATATGTCAAATTAATTACAAAAATATTTTCATTGATATTTGATAAGATTCAAATAACCATTGTAAAGTTCTATTTCAGTAAGATAGCATTGAATAAATCATATAGTGTTCATATTGTCTACAGAAAGTCTAGTTTTATTATACCTTATTCAGATTTGGACCCTTAATTTCTTAGCTAAGCCAAACTTCTTTTTAGTTATAGTAAACTTTAGGTAAGAAGCATTCTTCAAACATATAGAGGAAATTTTGGTAACATTACAAATATAATGTTACAGAGTGCTAAGCAATTTGTTGAGCAGTGGCCCATATATTTGGATGAAAACCTTGAATATTTCTCATATGAGCACTTTGAAGGACAATTCCACCGGCTTCACTTACAGCACTAATTTCAGAAAATTCAAAATTATGTCAACCAGGTGCCACACTTCATTATTTATGACATAAGATAATATTTCTAACATAGAATAAAAATAGGTGTCTCTTTAAGGAAAGTCCTTGGGCTCATAGTAGTTTGCAGAAATTTTATTTTCCAATTACTTTGCTTAGAAACTCTCTCTGGAGAATCTTGGAGCCTAAAAGCAAATCAATGATTCCTGTGAAAAAAAATTCTGAAGTCAATCCCACAAGCAGAGAGTGTGTCATTAGAATCAAAGCTCACACAACCTCTACATAGGGTTGTTATGAAAAAAACAAACCATGAAAAATAGTAGTAAAAGTAGAAAGAAAAGGACACTAGATACTGTGCTAAGTAATTTTTAAGTATTATTTGATTTGATCTCACCATTTCCCTGACATGAATGTTATTATCACCATTTTATAAATGTGGCTAAGTGTACCAAATTTAAAATCATATCTACAGTCTCAGGGTTGGTTAGCAGCAAGCCATGTCAAATTTATTAGGATCAAAGTTTATATTCTATGCCATTGTGTAACACTTCAATCCTATTTTATGTTTGTGTGTTCTACTTGGATGATAAAATAATTTTTCAGATAAAGCTACATTCTTTCCTAGATCATGCTCAAATCTGACATTGAATAAAATTTCTGAAAATTCTAGGACTACTAGGAAGTTCAATATGCAGAAGCTGAAAAGGAGTAGGTGAAATTACTATTGAAAAAGAATAGAAGTAATTTAATTTTACTGAGCTTTACGTGGCAAGTTACAGATCTTCAGATTTTGTCTTGTACATCCAGGTTTCTCATATGTTAGCCTGTGGTAGAATCCTCCAGAGTGCCCAGTCTCTATTCATTTCCTTATAATGAATTAATGACTAGGGTAGTGGTTTCTCAAAGTTTCTAGCTTGAGAGGCAGGATAGATCAGTTGTTAGTAAATGAGATAAAGCTGTAGGTTCCGTGAGGAGGATCACACTAAAATCTGTTGTAAACTTATTGAACTTGAGACTATTTAAGATAGTGGGTGGACATGACTACTAGTATGCTGTAGTCCAAAACTGAACTAGTATGGAGATGGTGGTACAATCCCCACAGATAGACGAAGAGTTTCAAGCTTTCAGAAGAAGAAAAGAGGGGCTTGGGAGATAGCTCAGTAGAATAAGTGCTTGCCTGGCAAGCACAAGGTCCTGAGTTCAGTCCCCAGTAGGAGAAGTAGGAAGAAGAGAAAGAGAAAGAGGAGGAGGAAGAAGAAGAATATATATGGAATATGTAGGAAGTAAATGGGTGATGGATCTCAGAACTATTAAAGAAATAGAAGAACAATGATACGGTGTGGCCTCAAACTAAGGGAAGGAAGAATTTTGATACAGAATGTAGTCAACAGTACAAGAAGGGTTATCAAGCATTAAAAGATCTACTTAATTGTTTGAGGTAAAAGACAACAGTACTGTCTATCTGATCAGCTTGTTTTTTTTTTTCGGGGGGGGGGAGGTTCAGCTCAGCCCACCCTGAGGGCAGGGCTGGTGCTGCAAGTAGTGCCAGGGATTGAACCATAGTCACTGTGTGCTTGTCTAAGTTTGCCTAAGCAAGCGCTTTAGACTGCTGAGCTATCTTGCCGGCCCCTGTCTCATCAGCTTGTATTTCACTGGCTCCAGGATGTTGAGGATATGAATTAAGGATCTTAAATGAGAAGTCTGAACATATTACGGTAAGTGCTTTGTAGCACTATGCATTGCCATTTGAAATGATCATTGGTAGAGAGTAGTAAGTGTGCAAAGCGAAGTTCAGAGACCCCCAGTGAGTCTCCGTAGTCATGCAGCCATAGCTGGATCACCACGGAAGGGAGGCCTCCGGCAAATAACTCCTTTAGGGTTTAAATCTAAAGCTCCGTCACTGCGGTCAAAGAACATGAATAAAGGTCAGTGCTTCCGTTTTTCTCTCACCTTCCGTAAAGCAGGCTTCCGGCTCATCGGCTTTCAGGGGCTCAGCCTCTGCTTCTTCTTCTCCAGGCGTGGGATTAGCAACTGTGCTGCAGTCTGAGGAGCTTGAGGGGTGCAGTCTCTGAAATAGGAACACCCCACACCACACGTATCACTGAGGGTTGACTCACATCTTTCCTTCCGGTGTAACTTTAAACATAGTCATGCAAAATGTTATGAACGGAGTTTGACAGTACAATGGCCATAAAGATGCATAAACACATGTGGAGGTCAAGGAGCCTCGCGATGCATCTGTGCTTGACCATTCTATCTACATAGCCTGTGAAAATTAAATTTGACTTTTAAAAATGATGCTAGTAAGTTTGGAAAAAAGAATTGGCAAATGGCAGTATTTCATAATAGTGGCCACATTTTATCATGATCCTTTCATATGAATTTTAAAACAATTATTGTTTTTGGATAACCATGACTCCAGCAGCAATAATAAACAAGCGCTGTATTGTCAACACTGCGTAATTCAAAAGCTACTTGGCATAAAAAGCTTTTAAATCATGAAAGTTTGTTTTTCAAAAATCCAAACATTGAGATGATATAGATAGAAGTTCTTTAAAGAGCGAAAAAATGATACGTTGGATTGTAATCAATATGTGAGAGACCACATCAATGCCACCCATGTTAGTCTAAAATAGTAGAAAAGGTGGTAGAGGCTTATTTATAAAATCAAGAAAGTACTAACAGGAGCACACATGCAGATTCTGAAATAAAGATTCAGTGAAATTAAACATGACAGACTTACACATGGGAGCGATGAATTCACTGTGATTATGATCCTGTAACTGATCATAATGTAAGACCCGCCCAGGATTTTATGATCAAACATGATGTTCACAAATACACAGGAATTTTTAGAGAAAATGCATACAATACTTGTAGTAAAACTCTGTGAAGTTTTCCTAATACTTCTTTAAGTAAAGGGGTAGAACAGCGTAGCATGGATGAGTTCATGTTTTGTTTCTATGCGCTGAACATATGAATACACGAAAGTACTAGTCATTGTAGCATATGTTTCTCTTTTTAAGATTAGTTTTATTTCTTGTAGAATAGTTGAAGCAAATGCACATGGTAAAATGTGGAAATACTTAAAATATTACTTAAAATAATAATTAAACTGATTCTTTTTTTTTTTTTTTTTGGTGGCACCAGGGATCGAACTCAGGGCCTTGCACTTGCCAGGCCAGTGCTTATGCCTCTGAGCTATATCCCTGGCCCTAAACTGATTTTTGAATCCATACATTTGTATTAAGAGTGCATGCTTAGTCTAAAGTGTTAACTTTTAGAGACTGACTTAGAACTTAGAAGACAGACCTCATTAAATTCCTAGCACTATTCTCATGCAGCACACATTATAAAAATGTCAATGATGGTGCATTATACATAAGAAATGGTATAAAATGGTTGAAGTCCTTTCATAATTAAAATAAAGAATTAGGAACATCTTCAGTGTTAAATGAAATATTCTAGCCTCTATTGGCTTCTTATCAGGCTGAAGAGCTTGTTAAAATTATTAAATTATGAACACAATCCTATAAAACCTCATTTAAAATAAGGTAAACAAAATTACTTTAAAATGAGGAAGGGAAATAGAAATTAATTATAACTAAACGTATTCTGTGAGACTTAAGGTCTTAAACTGTGCATTGTTCAAGGGAATATTATTAAGGAAACTTATGGATACTAATACTTTACATTGTTCCAACAGCTATAAAACCAATGTTATTTGCCATACCTAATAAAAACCCAAGAATTATGTGATGGGCTCAAATCCTAACATCTCAGTAAGTAAACTGTTACCAGGAGACTGAAAATAAAAGGCAATATGTTTCTACATAAATGAGACCAAGTCACACAACCCTAGAAAAAATAATTATTACCCTGGATTTTAAGGCTAAAGAGTAGACAGAAATAGTTGTTGATAGAAGAAGTACAAAGCACTTCCCTGCTATTAGTCAAAGTATGCACAATAACTAATCTTTGTAAGGGCTGGCCAAATAGCTCAGTGGATTAAAGCGCCTGCAAACAGGCACAGGGGCCAGAGGTTTGATCCCCGGGCCTGCCTTGCCGGCCCACCCCTGGGACACACTAAGATGGCAATTGAAACTGGGCATGGTGGCTCACACCTGTAATCCCAGCTCTTGGGAGGCTGTAAACATGAGGATCACTACAAGTCTGATCTGGTAGTGAGACCCCAAGCATCCTGTAAGCCCTTTCCCTAAAATACAAAAAAAAAAAAAAAAAAAACAAAGAGAAAAACAACAACAACAAAAACTAATCTTCATAATGTCTTTCCCTCAGTGGGTAGTAATTTTTAAATAAAATGATACTTATTGGCTGACTCTGACAACAGAAATTAATAGAAGTATATTTGAATATTTGATTTTCTCAGTGTTTCAAAAACTAGCCAAGAATATTTTTGCTAATGGAATTTAACAGCATATAAGAATTCAGATGATTTTACTTCGCATGGCATGCCACAAGAAACGTTTTGTTTCTTTTCTTTGTCATGTAAAGTTATCAATTTTTTATGTATAGATTTGGGCAATTACATTGAGAGCTTAGTTCAGAAATTAAAGTTATCCCCTATTATTGCTCGATGTAACCTAAATTATCAAAATATATAACATGAATTTGATTTAATTTATACCACATGTTAAATCATTTTGGCCAATAGATGTTTAGATATGTAAAATTTTCCTGTGAGTAAATTAAACATTCACTAAATATTTCAGGCACTTCCTATACAAATATTAAATATACGTATATATGGAGCGGTCTCTAGCAATACAGGCAGGCAGCATTAGGCTTAATTTACTCAGTCTTGATAGTTTATCCTCCTAACAGGGTTTTTTACAGAATATTTTTATTTATTGATTCATTTTTGAAGAATATTTTTAATACATAGGATAATATCTGTAATTTAAGTTTCTTAGTGAGGTATGATTTGCTTAATTATTACTGATATCCGTAGATGTAAGCATTGAAACATTTTTATTATACTGTGCATCACACCAATCGTATTTGATATAATTAATTGTATTTGCATGTATGCATTTAATCACTTTTGCTTAGTTTTCTTTGTGGTTTTAGAAACACACAAATATATTTTGGCACAAAGAAATTCTGTTTTCATAGTATAGTTAGGTAATTTGAAATATTTTCCCATCGGGTTTTATTTTTAATATGAAATAAAGCATACTTTTTCACAAAGATAAATTTTTATCTTTGGGAGTCTACATATAAATGAATTAAAAGTAACTTTAAGCATAGAATCAACAAGATGGACTCACTATTATTGGAATGGGAAGTGTGACACACAGATATAGTTTTAACTGTATGAATCTTCTAATATTCTTTTATATAAACGTGACCAGCTTGGATCAAAAACTTTGAATACATGAAAGTGAGAGATAAAAGTTAACTTTACTGTCCTCTTGAGTCAGCTTCAATAGTGTGCGCACATATGCACACATATGAAAAATATCTTCTTTCCATATGGCTTTCCACAGTCCTCAACATGCATTCAAAAACTTGGAAATTTTATAACACTTTTTACCTTAAGTGTGAACTCATATAGCCAAGAAGGCCCTTTCTATTATGGAAAATATTATCAAATTAAAGTGTTATTATTCTTCAAGGATTTCCTTTTGATTGTTTTGAAGGTGTGTGTTCTAAAGAGACAGTTAAATGTGTGTCATATTAGAAAATGCCCTAACTTAGCCGCCTACAAAGTTATTACCAACATTTCCTAAAACAGGCACTAGCATTATTAGTATAAGAGTCAATGCCAACCAGTCATTTCTTGTCTAAGAAGTGTGAAATAAGATTATCTAGTGATGGTACAACCTGACACTCAAATGCTGCAAACCACGAATCACAGCAATACTACAAACACAGAACTCAATGAAAACCTTTCCCAAAGAGAATGGCTACCTCCATCTCGAATACAGTAACTTGAAAGTATATTTTGTACAACTATTTCACATAACAAAAGGAAGATTTTTTTAATGAGTAAGTATTTTTCATGGGAATCAAAACAAAGATACATGAATAACAAGAAGTTTGAGAGAAGTAAACCAAATGGAAGGAATTGGCATAAAAAAAAAGTATGGGAAATATAAGTGATAAGCTAAATTCCATGGTTAGTTATTAAAGAAAACATATCTAGTAGGTGAAAGTTAATTTTTAATTTAGGATATATTTGACTATCCATATGGTGTTTCTCAGGCATTAAGGGACAAAAATAAGAAAAGGCAGAAGAAAGACCAAAAACTTGAGGATTCCATGGATTATTCTACTATGTAGGAATCTAGGGTTCTCCAAGTTTAATAATCTGAATTTTAAATATTTTTTTCTGGTGTAGGACAGAAAATATTTTTCCTCTACCTTGCAGTTATTAAAGTCTTGCTTCTGGAAAACACAAACACTATTTTGTTGTATGTTTTTTTTAAAAAAATTGGATATCACTTAAGATTTTTATTGTTGGGGCTGGGTAGATGGCATAGTGGAATAAGCTTCCCTGGCAAGCACAAGGGCCTGAGTTCAATCCCTGTTTCCACCAAAAAAAAGAAAAAGATTTTTATTGTTTATCTTAGGTGTAATTACAGTGTCTTTGCCTGGTTTAGATTACTGAGTTCTCAATCATTTTTTTTTTTTTTACTCCCCTGAAATGTCCTAAGATTCTTTTTAAAACATGACCTTTTTAAAACACCTTAAAAAGAAAATATTTCAGATGATCTTGCTCATTGGTACGTTTCTGCCATATGGATTTTCAGGTTACTTCAATAACAGCAGAAAATTGTCAGTTTACTTACAAGTTGCAGTAAATTGTTTAGTTATATTCTGATTATTGGTAATGATGTTCTTGCTTTAAAGAAAATAAAAGGTGGGGCTGGGGATGTAGCTGCCTGGCAAGTGCTAAGATCTGAGTTTGATTCCAGGTATAAAAAAGGGGTGAGGGAGAAAATGCAATTTTTCCTTTACTACTATTCTCTTTCTATTACTACTGGAAAAGCCTAGCAGGCTCTTGGAAAGCTGCTTTTCATCCTGCAGAAAATACAGTTCTGTCACAGGGTCTAATGGCACGTAGTCTCAGGTGCTGTGGAAATCAGCTAATTAAATCTCATCTACCTCCAGGGAAATTTAAAATAAAGCACTAGTTTCATTGAAAGCCCCTCTATTGCCAAAACCCTTCGCCCTAGGGCCTTTGACCTCCAGTAACATTATTACCCTAATGGTAATTATAAAACCTTGAATATAAGATCAAATAGGCATAAACAACAAAATTTGGCCCAATAGGGAAGCCAAAGTGGCTGAAGATTTATTAGACTGTCTCCAACCAATCTGGAGTTTGTTTCTAAGAGCCAAACTCTCTTAGAGTTCCTCTGAGAAGAGGAACTCAATAACAATTTTTTCTTTACAATACAAAGTGTCCACGTGTATTCAAGAGTTCTGTACACTGTCACAGAACTCGTATGCTCTGTTTAGAAAAATAAGTATTTAAGAATCTGAGATTTGGCAGGTCAAATTAGAAGTATTTAAAACTTTGGAAACAGATATTTAAAGATTGCTACTACTTATACCTTTTGGAAAATTAGAATCTAGGCAAATCAAAAAGGAGAAGGGGAGACTACCAAGTAGATTCTAAATTCATGCTTGTTTATAATTCCAGAAAGAAAAGTAGAAATTAAAGCAACTGAACATCTCAACCATTTTGCCATCTTGTCAAACTACTCATTGTGAAGACAGGAAAGACAATGAATAAATTCCAAGGAATTCTAAAGAATGTAATAATGTACATTTTTAGGTATGAGCTTTCTAATGTTAAAATATAATGTAATACAAAATTCACACAGGAGATGTGTGTCTTCTGGCATTCATGTGGGCAGCTTGTGCTGAAGTGCTGTTATTTCAAGTCACCCAGTGCAAGTAAACTATTATTATTAAGAAACAGAGTTCTTAATAAATGGACATTTGTTAACATGTATTTCATACATGTTAACTATTTATGATTTCTATTGGAAATCAGTTTTCTAATAGTTGCTTGCTAAAAAATTATAAATTCATAACACATATATGCAGATGTAGACATAGAGAATATTTCTAAAACCAATTTTCTGACATGTCATGTTTTATCTACATTTATAGATACTATACTTATATAGCTCCAGTCTCTAATTGAAGGATATTTCCTATGTTGCACAGTAATAGTTTTTGCCAAGTATATTGCCTCCAGGTCATGACCAACATGAAATAAAATGTCTCTTGAAAGCACCTTTAAGACTGAGTTAATTTTTTTTTTTTTTTTTTTTTGGCAGAACCAGGGTTGGAACTCAGGCCCTTACACTTGCCAGGGAAATGCTTATTCTACTGAGTCATCTCCCCAGCTTTCACAGTTAGCTTCAAATCAACTAAACACTAAAATATTTCTAATCATAAACTGTTAGCCATGTTATTTCCAGTGTATGTTGCTTCCAGGATCAAGTTTTACTTTCGCCATTGTACAATGGATAACCAAAAATGTAAACATTTTAATGACAAGAAAATATGTACTGGATTATAAAAAGGCAAGATTTTTATAGTGGATTTCTTCCTGCAAAATACTATTATAATTCACTCAACAAGTTCTACTAAAATTAAAATAACATATTATTGTATATTATAGTAGTATATCCTTTTTTTTTACTTTTCAGAAGTATAAATGAAGTGATTTTTATTAGTATTCCTAATTTTAGAAATAATGATTTATGTACTATAGACATCTAGATTCAGAGCTTGTTTTATAATATGCTCTATTTAAACCTGGCTTCTAGAGGCCCCTTTGACTATGCATATAATCAGCATCTGATTTTCATAGTGGGCAATATTGCTCCTGGAGTCAAATTAAACATTTCAAATATTTATCATTCAGTGTCTACTAGCTTCCAATTGATAAAATTTATATGTGAGCAAATAAAATCATATATACCTTATGGAACTGGTTAGAAAAAATATTCCTTGTAAGCACCCTGCTGAAAATCATTGAAAAATGTATTTGAAGTTTATACTAGAAATGGGACACTCTGCCTCTGCACCCCACTTCCTAGACGTATACACAGAAAACAGCTGACACGCATGCATTTTAAATGTCCTTAATTTGTAAATCTAGAGCTAGTACTACAGTGATCCTTGCCTGCTCTGAGGCTTTAGGTTCATCACTGAACTACCTTGCCCACACACTTTGTTTTTAGTAGAGATTTAGGCTGCTCAAATTAAAAATTCACAGAGGTTTTTCAATTAAATGTTGCCTCTATAGCTTTTGTTGCATTGTGTATCTTCCTTTAATAATTCATCCAGCAAAAAAATCTACAGGGCACACATTTGAAATTCCCCAAGGGACGAGTGACACATCAAGGAAGCCATCAAGAGAATCACAAAAAAGGGTGGAATTTCCCTGGTTACATGCTCAATGTCACCTCATCCATGGAACAGTTGCACATGGTTCTACTTTCTTGCAATGGGTCAGGCAGAAAGGTTTTATAGCTGGACAACATGCAAGACACTGAAAAAAATATCATATATGTATGATGTTTTTTAGGTAACCTGTGTAAAAGTGGTCACATATAGCTCTGGTTAAAGCACAGATCTGCAGTCTTGCTTGATCCGGTTTGATTTTACCCCTGTGAGAAGTGATAAGGTTAGGTACTGAAATCTAGAAAGACAGCATGATGGAAAAGGTTAAAATGTTTAATGCCATGTACATGTAAGTTGAAATTAGTTATATGTTTGAAAATATATGACATACCTGGTTCTACATAGTATATTTAAAACACAAAGATTAAATATCATTAAACACAGACTTTAAAAGCATTATAAATTTATATAATCCTGTTATCAAGGAAACCGATATATAGTGTACAAATTCACTCACATTCTGTTTGCTGTTCAGTTCAGCAGCATTTAAAAATAGGCAGTTTACCAATAGATAATAAACATGCGTTGTCTGATAAAGCATAGTCTAAAATGAGCATTTCTTGATAATTATTTTAAAATAATTTTATCATTCAAGTAGGATTTTAGCAAATTGACATTTCCCAATTTATCTGAATATAACTCAAAACACTGATTAAATCTATCAGATAAAGGGCCGCAAGAAAACTCAGCTGACTAAGCAACTGCTTAGGGACCACTGGCTCCGCCTGCGGGCGCACAGAGCCGAACACCAAGAACGGGCGTAGTGATGCGGACTTACAAACCCAACGCGGGGGAGGCTGAAAACAGGAGGATCACTAAGAGCACGAGCTGCACAGTGAGACCCTGTATCAAATACATAAATTAAAATAAAAGAATGAATAAATCCATCAGACAAATTTTATTTTTTTAGCCAAGTGAACAAATCAAATAAAAATGTAAAGATTGTTCAAAAGTTTTGGAAGTAACCTTAAAAAAAAAGAAATAGCCGGGCATGGTGGCGCAGCTCTGTAATCCCAGCACTTGGGAGGCTGAGGCAGGAGGATTGTTTTGAGTTCAAGGCCAGTCTGAGCTACAAAGTGAGCTTAAGGCCAGCCTGAACTGCACAGTGAGACCCTGTCTCAAAAAGACAAAAAAAAAAAAAAAAAAAAAAAAAAAAAAATAGTACAAGTAAAATTCCATAGATGATTTTAAAAAGTAATATAGGGGTCAGCCTGATAAGTCAGCAGACTGAAGCACTGGCTTAGCGGGGTGCAGCGGCAGGGGTTCAGTCCCTGGTGTGCAGTGCCAGCTCTGGCCCCAGGCCCACTGAGAGGGCGACTGAGACTGGGCGTGCTCATGTGCCCCTGTAATCCCAGCTCTTGGGATGCTGAAAACAGGAAGATTACTATGAGTCCAATCTGCATAGTGATAGGAGCCTGTACTAAAATACATTTTTAAAAAATAATCTATGCATAGAAGGATTAAAGGTTAGTTTCCTCAAAAATACAAACATAGTTTATACCTAAATCTTGCCAAGTCAAATGCATTTCTGGAAAACATTATCACATTTTCCAAAATTCAATTATAAGTAAAATTCAAATTTCCCTTTTGGTGAGGAGAGTAACTGCCTCTTTGAAGATAAATTGTTGATTGAAAAAAATCTAAAAAGAGAGTCCAGTTAGCATTATAATTAAAAGCAGAATTATTATAAAGAGCCATGAAATATATAACCATGATTACTATAAATATTTAAACAACATTTTATCAAATCAATAAAAATAATGCATTGCGTAACAAGAAAGCATATCTATGTCTTTCCAAGGGTACTAGCTTTCAAATTTTTAATAGATGAATAAATGCATGAGTGAATCAGGTAAACAATATGAGCACTCGCTCCTCTGTCTGAGATTTCCTTTTGCACAATATGTGCCCAGTAAACTTATCTCCGCACCAGGGTCAGCCCCACCACCATCTCTTTCCCCTTGTTTTCAAATGAATTACAGTCCTTTCCTAAATGGTTCCTCAAAGGACTGGATTATGATCCTGTTAGAGGCCATGCCCAGCTCTGCTTTATTTATTTATTTATTTTCATCTTTTTGAGACACGGTCTCACTATGCAGTTCAGGCTGGCCTTAAGCTCACTTTGTGTCTCAGGTTGGTTTTGAACTCAGAACAATCCTCCTGCCTCAGGCTACTGAGTGCTGGAATTACAGGCCTGAGCCACCATGCCCAGCTCTGCTCTATTTTATAAGTAGTCTCATATTTATCTTTGATGAAAACTACTGCACTATAAATGTCCATATGCTGATAATTTCTTACTACTTACTTTAGATATATGTACATGAGGTTTTAAAGTGGTGTTTTGGAGACCAAAATTTTTGGCAGGTGTAATTTAGGAGAGAAAAGAACTCTATGACTATCATACTGGTTAGATAGGCATAGACTTTTTAAATATACTCTGCACTATACACAAAAATGAGAAATAAGTGAAATAACTATTCTTAGTGAACAAATATTTATGAGATTAGAAATGGAGTATGTTGATAAACTTTGTGTCTTATATTTTCATTTCCTGTACAGTACACTGAATCACATGAAATCTCTACACAAATAAGAAAATCATTAAATGTTTGCAGTTTCTTATTGTTTTACACTATTCAACCTAAAACCTTACTTCCTGTTTAGTGGATGACTTCAAAATATGGCATTATAATGGACTCACTGTATATACACAGTATCTGTCTGTATCTCTTAGAGCATAATACTACCACCATAGAATTCTTTTCAAATTTTCATATAGGAATGATAATAATAATTTCTAAGGGAATTCATTTTCATACAGGAACAATAATTAAGAGTAGTAAAAACTGTGCTCTACAGGGGTTACTGCATGACAGGGAGCATAAAGAATAAGAAGACTCTTGGTTACATGCAACACTGGAGACCTAGATGCAAAAAGAAGAAAGTGAGTATACACACACACACACACACACCACAACACACTCAGTGAAAAAGACAGACATTAGCCACCTTGTCTCCTGTTATATAAATTTTCTCTTCATGGCATCCCTAGATAGTACATATAAATGATTTATATTTATAGATAACAGAGATTCAGTTAAAAAGACTAAGGGAAGTCGTTATTATTCCTCTGTTTGTATGTTTTTTAAAGTTTGAACTGCAAGTTTTCACCAGTATATTATATCTCATGGAAAGACAAATGTAATTATTTTATGTTCCTTAATTGTGCAATGTGAAGTCAAATATCATTATATTGTCATTATATGTTTTATGCTTCTTCATTGGAATTCTAATATTGTGCTGCTAATTGCACTGTAATTTTCCTTCCTGTTGATTTGTTAGACCTCATTAATTCTTAATCTTCGTATTCTGGGTAAATTCATTTGAGAGTAACACGTTTGTCTTAAAAGAAATGATGACAAATCAATGTTTTTCTATAATAATACAGTAAGTCACACTGACAAATGAGAAGCTTCAGAGCCTCTGAGTTGGAGCTCGTTATGATACTTCTAAGTCTGGGTCAGACTTAGAACTTCTCTTTATCCAGAGAAGAATGCATTAGGTAATAACCACAAGGGTCTGAGCTTGGTCCGCCAGAGTGTGTCATATCTATCAATGATTTATTTGAAGGTACATTATTATAATGCATTATTGTACTTTATACAAATAGATGCACAGACATGAATATGTACAGACAACAAATACTGTAATGCATAAACTAAATAAGTAATATGGACTGAATGAAAAGCAATAGTTACCTAAACTAAAAAAAAAAATCCTAGACATAAAAATCAGCCCAGTACAAAAGGGAATATGATAATTTCTAGGAAATACATTTGAAAGAACTCAGGACTTTGTGTATCCCTGAGCTGTTATACTTTAGCTTGTACATGTAGCCAGATATTAAATTATTGCATCTGGCTTAAACCAGGACATTTTACTGCTTCAGCAAGTCAACAGAGTGTCTGAAACACTGTAGGCAGCAATAAATATTTATTGAATCAAATGGTACATTTCATGCTTCATTTGAGGCTTATGACACTAATAGTAAAAGTCTGTGTAGTGTGTTCTTTGCAGGGTGATTAGAGAGCTGCATTGTACTCAATGGAAGGCAGAGGAGAGGATCCATTAACGCAGTGTTTACATTCTGAGAACAGTGGGGAGGCCTGTTCTGATGGGTACAACTGAGATGACAGCATCTTTCTTGAGAGAGACAGACTGTATCTCAGAAAATGAGGATCTTCTATTGCCAATTGTTTCCTCTGTCCTGTTTTGAGATGTCTGATTAAGTTCTTTACTTGAACTCATTGCATTGGCCATTTCTGATAAAATGTTTTACTATAAAATAGTTTTACTTGATTCTGGAGGGTATCTTTAGCTATCTTGCTCAAAAAGGAGATCTGTTGAACTGTGAGCTGACACTAGAAGTGAATAGAAATGTCTCCATAGACTAAGACGAAACAGGATTCTAGGCCATAAAGAAAGGGGTTTTGAGGAAAAAGCAAGAGATATTGAAGATCAGTCATGTTCTTTCCCTTTGTTCAAAATTCAGGTACTTAAATAGGCAACTAGGGACCTATCTAACAGCCTTTGCATAAAAAACAGTATTTTTAATGTTGGCTTAATTGTATCAACTTGATTGGCCTCTATATATCCAGTAGATAGTAGGAAAGCACACTTCTTGGTGTATCTGCGAGGGTCATGGAGGTGATTTTAGGCACTATACATGTTCCTGGTACTGTTCTCCTGCTCTGCCATAAACTAAGCATCTTTGGTTCACTTCATTCCTGATATTTTTGCCTTGAAGCCAGCTGACCATGGACTAAATTGTCTGGAGCTACAAGCCAAATTAACCTCTCCTTTAAGTTCTGAGTATCAGATATTTTGCCTAGCAATGGTAAAATTGGCCAATACAACATTTTGGGACCTTGTACCCAAGCCAAGGAGGAAGCTAGACTTATTTTTCACAACAGTTCTTCACAGTGGCCACCTGGAACACTCCTGATGAGCCTTCAGTGGGTTCTGAAATTCCATCCAGCTGTGGGCAGGGAAGTCACAGGATAAGGTCCACAGCAGGCCTCGGGAGCAAGGTCTGCATATGGTTTGCATTCACTAAAATTGTGACCCCTGGCCTACATTGTGCCCCCTCTCTATTTCTGTGCCTAATGTTCATTGGAGCACTTTTTGATAAGAGTTGTCAGTTGATTTGAATCAGGTCAGTTGATTCAAATTATTATAATTCTATTTTCTAGATACAGAAAATGAAACAAGTCTTTTGTAAAGTTTTCAAGATCATTGACTTAATAAACATAACAGCTGGAATATGAGGCCAATGTATTTTCTTCAGAAGTTGTATTCTTATCCACCCTCTCTCTTAGGCTAGTGGTTAAGACTTAAATAATCTATATGTGTAAAGTTAGAAGTTACTTTGTGTTAGACCATCAAAACAGCTTCTTTGACTTATAAGGTCTCAAGAATGTGTCAGGCAGCATTTCACAAACTTGAAAGACAGAAAAAAGAAGAAAGTTACAAATTGTGGAATAAACAATTTAAGAATTTGGAAATCAAACTGGGAGTTAAAATTATGGGGATTAGACAAGGGTATGTCTGCATGAACATTAGACATCTTAGGTCAATACTGAAGTTTGCATATTTTAGGAGTCTTAATTTGAGAGATCAGCAAAACCCAAAACTCATGCAGTAATATTCCAAACTAAAGTAACCAGGAAGACACTGGACCTTCATTTTTCATAGTTGGCCACAATTTAATAATCTTGAATTATGTAATAATTCAAGATCATGAAGCTATTCCTCAATTCCAGAAGAATGTATATTATCATGTGCAGACCACAGAAATGAGTAGAATAATAATGTGTCTTTTCAGTAAAGAGATATGAACACATTGTTTATGAGAAAAATAAATAATAGTCCAGAGGTGGGCAATCTTATCCACTGACCTTTGGATAGCTCAGTTCATAGAGAACTAAGTTTCATGTTTTTAGGATGTGATAGGTGGCAAAGTAGTTTTATGGAAGCTTAAAATGGTGTGTCTCTTTTATCAAATTCTCTACAACTGAAAACACCAATTTTAAAGATAGATTGGAACTATGATATCAGAACTTACTTTATTCCATATTCCCCTGCCATATTTGAAATAATTTTTTGGGCAACTTAGGAATATATATTTGTAATTTAGTCATTTTCTTACTACTTAGTAAAATATAATGGTTCTATCTGTCTGTCTGTCTATGTGTCTGTCTATGAATTTTATATCAAATATGGCTGTGTATTGGTCTTCATCATTCTATAAATTTTTTCCCAAGTCCACAATAAATTCACAGAGGGAAGGTTTTAAGAAGTTTGAAAAGATAAAAGGTATTCACAAAAATTAAATAATTTTTAATATAATCTGGAGAAAGAAATAGTATTTTTCAATAATATCTTGAATTTTTAAAGCAATAAAATAACGATTTAAATATTATTCTCTTATGGTTATTGTATTTCATATTAATTGAACTGAAATTCAATAATACCTTGACTTGGTTAAAGATATACAGAGGAAAAGTAAGAAAAGAAGAGACACAACTTCCAGGAACTTTCTATTCTCAATGAGTTTACAGTGCTATGGAATGTCTTTCATGATTTCTCAAAAATTAAATGCATTTCCTTCCCTTTTTTTTTTTTTTTGCGGAATAAGGGATTAATCAATGGTGCTTATTATTTCAAAATCCTACACTTTATTTTTTGGAATCTTGTACTATGAATAATGGCTATGAAGACAACAATATGCAATGCATTAATTATTGTAACTGTCCTCTTAAACTGTTTTGAGACAGTCTCATTGCTATTTGTTCCTCAATAAAATTTGTATATATATATACAAATATATTTGTGTATATATATATATATATTATATATATATATAATAGGATAAATATACAACTACCTTCTATTAGTTCAATGAGAATAAAGGTTCATACTAATATTATTTAGACAAGATATCATGTCTGCATCTTGTCCTCTGAATAACTACATTGAAGACAACAATATGCAATGTATTAATTATTACAACTGTCCTACTAACCTGTTTTGAAACTGTTTCATTGCTATCTTATTTTCTCAATAAAATGAATAAAAGAAATAAATAAATGCAATACTCATTTTAAAATAAGGAAGAGTTATAAAATTGTGTGGGATTCAAAGTGAGCAGAGTCAATCTGCTTGAGCAGAGATTCAGAAGGATGCAATAGGTAACATGTTGGAGAGAGTTGGCCGTTATTCATTTACATATTAGTGTACATCGTGATTTAGGTAATAATTTCACAGATGAAGAATTTGAGCTGTGGGTCTTGAAGTGCATAAACAGAACTTGCAGAAGGAAATCACAAACAAGTTCACAGAGGGAGCAAGTGTGTATGGCCTAGAAGGAAACTGGCTTGGCACAGGGAGTGGCGCTACAGTAGGCATGACAGCACATGCTGGTCAAATCCCTTTGGGGTCCTAAGATGAAGCTCCTACATATACACACTGTGTTCATTAGGGAGCTTGGGGACAATGGGTTCATCAAAAATATGGCATGGGTGAGATGGTATCTGAGTCAAATTTAATAAGAATAGAGTAGAGGGAAAATGAATGGGGAAGGCCCAGTTGGAACTCTACTGGCATGTTTAGGCAGGCAGTGCATGCAAGGGTAACAGAGAAGAGGAGACGTATGTTCAATAGACCCTGCAGATGGAGATGGTATGTGACTTGATGACTGGCAGCAAACACGAGGTGAAAGCTCAGAAGAGCCAAAAACACCTGAGTGGCTTCAAATATAGCTGGTGATGTTAAATTAGTGAGAAAAGTTTACCAGGTGAAACTTTACCCCCCCCCCACATACACACACATACACACAACTTTCCATCAATATATTTGACACTCAATAGAACTGAGGGCAGGAGGCATCTGAAATCTCTATTCATTTCAAGAAAGTTAATAATATGAAACAACATGTATAAAGCAGTCTTACCTCTTTGCTATAGTCACTGTCAGAATCGCTACTAAGATCCTCAGTATTCATATTTTCCAAATCAGATTCCCCAGGTGCAATTGGCACTGTCACTGTGAGGCTTGGATTATGAATAAATGACTGATAATCACTTTCTTCCATCAAATTTTTGTCCATGCTGCTTCCAAAGCCTCTGCTTCTCTCATTTTCCTTATGGAAAATGTGATCTTTGTTCATTTCAGCAAGAGTACGGCTAGAGATGTAGTTTTCCATTTTGCTGTTCAGATCTTCCGTTTGCCTTAGCTCCTGGGAAACCTTTGGCTTTTTTGAAAATGCTTTTAGGATAAACTCACGTGCAAGCTGTTTCACATAATCTATTCCCTTTTTGATTCTGGCCACAGCAATCTGGAGGTTGTTTGCATCTGGGTCTTCATCAAGTGCTGTTAGATTGTCAGAGCTAAATGAACTCAGTAATAAAGCAAGAAACAGATTGAGGACCTGTATCAGGTTGGGAAGGGGGTGGAGACGGGGGCAGACAGGAAATGAAAAGAAATAAGGACAGTTTTCTGAAATATAGTCCACAGTACAAATTAGACTCCTCAAAGTACTATCCACAAAGTAGCTTCTCCAGGGAGCAGGGGTCAACTATACACAGAAAGAATTACCTTGGGGAGAAGAAAATGCCCCTTCAACATTATAACTTCATCAGTTTTAAGTTCATTTCTGTATCAGGAGATGTTTGCTCCATTTCTTTTTATTGAATTAACATTTTTTCCCTAACATTCAACTATTAATTATTGTTTTCCAGCTGTGGGAAATGAATTGAACAAGAAAATTGGATTATTGGGCCAGGAGATGGCCAAGCACAAGTTTCCCTGACAAGTGCCAGGGCCTGAGTTCAATCCCTGGTTCCGTAAAAAAGAAAGAAAGAAAGAAAGAAAGAAAGAAAGAAGGAAAGAAGGAAAGAAAGAAATCTGGATCATTGTTTATGGTACGGAACCATTCAGGTCAAAATCTCTACTCCTTTTTCTCACAATATGAATATTGCTTGTTGGAATAAGGAGCATAAAATACTTACCTAGCCCCCGTTTTGAAATATTTTGTTCAGGTATCAAGATGACTTGCCACTTAATGTGACAAGCATAGAGTAAAGACTATCCCTTAAATACGACTAATAAGAAACAATAATACTGACTGGATGGCTTCATTGCCTGTCTTTTTGGTCCTGGAAGAGTTTGTAAAAGGGCATGACAGTCACTAATTTTGAGGCAAAGTCTTGTTTGTGAGCAAAAGTGTCTTTTTCTCTCTGAAACAGGGGTCTGGGTTAGCTGAACATTATTTTGGACAATAATAATTTTCACAGAAGTAAAAAACTTTGCAAGTTTTATTTTAACATTATTTTATATAGGAAACTAAAAGGTAATTGAATTACCTTTGATTTAAGTAACTTTGTGGCCAAAATCATCTATGTCACATTTAGAAAAATCGAAATTACACTTGAGGAGAAAGAATGTAACTTGATCTAGGCCACCTTCTAAAAAACTTGGTCAGAATTTTTTTCTTTCTACCTAAATAATACAAAGTAATTCTTAAATACATTTTTTTTCATAGGGAAAATATTGAAAAATATTGAAGAAATAATTGGCCAGACCCCAAGAAATATCTACCTTTACATATGGCTCAGCAAATAAAAATATATAAAATATTTCTGATTGCTTTTGTGTGATGTGCTTTTATAATTTATTCTTCTGTTTTTGTCAAAATTTTATAAGAAATAAACTATATATTTTAAGCATTTACAAAATGTGATTTTAAGAGAACCAAGAAGAATATGTTTTACTGCATCATTAGAAAGATTTCTGCTCACATACAAAACTAAAATTTGCTTATTACTATAACTCAAGGATTATCAGTAATTATAGAATCATAATTCTGTTGCATATTTTTAAGCAGTAATACTATAATTTGTATTTCATAATTTACTGATATTTTTGGTGACACTATCATTTAGTATGTGATTTGATGAATGTATTTTTTTCTTTCCTTATCTCACACTTTTTCACGGGAGTTTGAAAAAACAAACAAAAGAAAGGAAATTAGGCATACAAACTTCTCAGAGGAAGAAATACAAAAAATACATGAAAAAGTGATCCACAGCACTGGGCACTTGAGAAATGCAAATTAAAACAACACTGAGATATCATCTTACTCCAGCAAGAATGGCTGTCATGAAGAAACCAACTAAAAATAAATGCTGGAGAGGCTGTGAGGAAAAATGGAACCCTTCTCCACTGCTGGTGGGAATGTAGACTGGTGCAGCCACCATGGGAATCAGTGTGGAGATGCCTGAATCCTGGAAACAGCCCAGACATCCTTCAAATGAGGAATGGATAAAAAAGATGTGGTATTTTTATACAAGCAAGTATTACTCAGCTATAAAGATAGATAAACTCGAAGCTTTTATAGGTAAATGGATGCAACTAGAGGCTGCACTCTTAAGTGAAATCCATCAGATCCACATATGAAAACACATTATTATCTCCCCACTAAAAGAATCTGAAAGAATAAATAAAATCTGAAAGGCACAATAGAGATAGCAAAATGGACAGAAACTGAGCATAAGTAGACATAGGAGATGAAGGAAAGGAGAGAAGGTAGGAAAACAGGAAGAGGGGTGGAAACCATGTAAATATAGGTACAAGATACCTGGGGTGATTATAGTGCTGATTTCTATCAATTTTTTGAAAGTAGCAGTCAATATTTAAAATGTATACTTTGCCTAAGCGCACACCCTAATATCTGTAATCTAAGCAACTACACCGAGGACAGCAATGTGCATGCAATATTCTAACAGCTATGGCGGAATACATTTCATCTTTTTGCTTTAACTGCGTATCATCTCATGTCTTATCTAATATTATCATCTCTTTAAACACTTATATCTGGTAATCTGAGCAACTAATTTGACAACAATATGCAATATAGTATGTGTTAGTTTTTTATTCTTGTTTTGAAATTCTTTACCATTTATATTGTTTTGTATTGTTCTTTTTCTATCTTTGGTGTAATTATTTGCTTTCTGTTTTTACTCTTTAAAATAAAAAGAAAATCAGCAACCTTTCTTTTCAAGGTAGTGGGAAGTGAAAGTACCTACCTAAGTATGAGTGGCTATTATCATAACTACCTTCTGAGATTCCTGATGGAAAACTTGATGCTAAAATGACCACTGAGATAAGCCACCATGGTGGACTTGAGAATGGAGATGAACATCTGATCTCAATGTTCTTCTACTTACAAGCATGAAAGTTTTTGCCAACCAATACAAAGAACAAAATGAAAGCTGATTCAAGGTCTTCTTTAGGGAGCTATGAAGCTATGAAGACTGCCCTGTATTAATTATTGAAACTGTCCTACTAATTTGATTTGAAACTATCTCATTGTTCTTTGTTTCTCAATAAAATTATGGAAAAAATAAAGTGTTGGACTGCGTATGGTTAATCTGGACTGTTAGCTTGATTGGCTTGAGATATGCAGGCAATTATTAAATCACACGTGTGAGTGTGTTTGAGTACTGCAAGCATGACTGTGGGAATCATGCCTAGTCCCCGCCTCCTTCCTCACTAGCATTCTTCCACTCTTCTCTGTTCCTGAAGCCATCCCATGACCAGCTGTCTTCCAACACCTCCATGATCTTTGCTGGGAATAGCTAACCAGGAACTAAGTCCTCTGAAACCATGAACCCAAAGAACTCTCTTATCTTATAAGATTCAGTGGTTGTTGTTATGTTCCAGAAACTGACCAGTGTAGGATGTCTAAGGCCTGTGGACCATGATTTGGTGATCCTTGCTATAGATGGCAGGCTTTGGTGACCACACTGTGTGACCAGCACTTTTATTTGCCTTGGTTCATTATAACTTCTTTTCATTCCTGTCAAGTTAGTCATTTGTTATTTAATCTTGTAGTTTCTTGTTGGGAGAGATTTCATATCATTTCATCTGGAACATCACAAGTTTAATTCATAGGACATCACTATGAAAATGAGAACATAAAGTAGAAACTTTACATGATGGTTTTTAAAAATATCCATATAGCCAGCTGAATAGCTCAGTGGATTAAAGAGACTGCAAGCAGGCACAAGGGTTGGGGTTTGATCACCAGAGGCACATCGAGACAGCAATTGAGACTGGGTGTGGTGGCCCCTGTAATCTCAGCTCTTGGGAGACTGTAAACAGGTGGATCACTATGAGTCTGATCCACTAGTAAGATCTTGAACACGCTGCCTCTCCCCGAAACAATAAATAAATAAATAAATAAATAAATAAATAAATAAATAAATAACAAAAAATCAGTAAGAGTCATTTGGCCAGGAAAATTTTTTTAAAAATTTGTTTTCTGCTCTTTTTTATATTATTGTTGTCAATATTTATTATAATAACTTTGTATCCAATTAATTTTAAATTTATAAAAATAATGTAGTATTACCATAAAATACTTTCTATAGAGAAGTTAAATTTGTGAACATTGCTACATACCACAAGGTTTCCAATCACCATGACCATCATGTAAACAATAAGGCACATGGTTTGGCCAGCGACCTCCATGCAGTCCCACATGGTCTCTATCCACTCTCCACACAGCACGCGGAACACGATCAGGAAGGAGTGGAAGAAGTCGTTCATGTGCCAGCGTGGGAGTACACAGTCCTCGTTGATCTTGCAGACACATTCCTTGTAGCTCTTCCCGAAGAGCTGCATGCCGACCACGGCAAAGATGAACACGATGATGGCCAGCACCAAGGTGAGGTTACCCAGAGCCCCCACGGAGTTGCCGATGATCTTTATCAGTGTGTTCAGCGTGGGCCAGGATTTTGCCAACTTGAAGACTCGCAGCTAAAAGCAAATGTAGTTTAATCTTAGTCATATAAAAATGCCAATGTTTCTAGTATTGAGTTTTTACTGTAAGTCTGAAACAGATTTTTTATCCTACCATGTGATCACTATTAGCTGGCTGAAATAAATTATCTCCATTTTTCATTCACATCTTTTTTTAAATTCTTGTTATTTTCTTATACTTGCCACCATATATCTATAGCACATGCTATGAATTGTCTGAATTTTAGTTCACGATTGTCATAAGAGCTTCTTATCCTGACACTAGGTGTTAGGTCTTTTGGAACTGACAATTTACTTTCTGATACTTTTGTGTGTTTTTAAGCAGGTATTGAGACATTTTAAGGAAAGCCATTTTAAGAAAAAGTGCTTTAAAAATTTTTATTTTTAGTATATGTTTATATCAGTTGGTTTAGGGACAAAAATTTGATCATCAACCATGAAATCTATTAAGTTATGAACATATTATGGTCAAAATAATGCAAAGCACTACACTTTTTATTGTAGAATGTAATGGCAAGCTTAGTTTGTACATACCAGCCTAAATGATCTTAGAACTGACAATCCTTCCACATCTGCTAGGAAAAGTTCTACTAAACTTAGAGTCACAATAAGACTGTCAAAAATATTCCAGCCAACTTGGAAATACTCGTATGGGTCCATGGCAATTAACTTCAAAACCATCTCAGCTGCGAAAATTCCAGTAAAGACCTAAATGAGAAATACAACATGTTTCTTGTATCAGTAGCAGATACAGAACCAACGGAGCAATGATAATAACTATTTGCTTAGCATTTCTTGCATTCCAGAAAATGTGATTCATGCTTTCAAAATGGAAGTTGCCTCCTTTTATCCTGTAAATAGGCGGAGCTACTCTTTTAATTCTTAAGCTGGTATCAAAAGGCTTAAGAGCTCTGTCTTGTTACTTTTCATCACCAGACATAATTTAAGAAAAACATATTAATATTACAGAGAAGTAAAACATTTGAAAATTAATACAGTCATTTTTTGTAAAATATTTATTCACCAACTATTTTAGAAGAAGGAACTATGGATTGACACTGAAAATTTGAGTTAGTATTTTCTGGTCTATGACTGCCAAAAGAATAAAGAACATGCTTTAAAAGATTTAGAAGTAGAACCAGAAAAAGCAACTGACACAGTGACAGCTGAAGCCAGACTTTTAAACCTTTGATACAAAAGTGCATTGCAAAACATGATTAATTCATGACACTGGGATAAAAAGCATCACTTAAAGAAGCAACAGTGAAAAACTTGCTCATTGTTCATTTGAGTAGATTCTGACTCCATCCTGGGCACAAATGGTTCAAAGGTTTATAACTGCATTAGATAATTTACATTTACCATCAAGTAACAAGCAGGGAGCACCTGAATGTGGCATTGTCATAATAGAAAAGGTACACGCTGAGACCTTGGAGTTTACAATAACATGGTAAACTCAGGGAGATATAGGTGCACATGATCAAAGATTGAAAAAAAAATAGTTATGCCTCTTTTCCAAAGATGAATGGAAGGAAAGAAGAAGATTAATTTATTAATGTATAATAAAGTATATAAGAACCAAGATTTCAAAGTGTTCAACAGACAGACATACTAGTAGACAAAAAACACCATTAACTTCCAAAATGATGTCATATATGGAAATAAAATTGTTTGTATAGAATTCTAAACTAATGAAGAATTATTTGAACATGGAATATATACCCAGAAATTTGCTTTGCACAGCAGTTCACATGGTTCATTCTAAATACTCATAATTACTTAGCTAAATGTATACTGACTTGAAAAAAAAGAAAGTAACAATAGTGACAGCCTAAGAGACACCCTCTGCATATCTAACACCAAATAACAGAAAAGACACTCACCAAATTTCCCACAATGAGTACGTTTTTGAATTCATCTGTCATTGGGTGGTGTTCCATAGCCATAAATAATGTGTTTAAAACTATGCAAATGGTGATTGCAAGATCTACAAAAGGATCCATTACAATAAAATGGATAAACTTTTTGAATTTTATCCAACATGGAGAGCAATTCCAGATCAAAAATGTATGTGCAAATCTGTTCCACCAACGTGGGCATTTTTGTCTGGACTCCTCAAGTTCTGGAATTAAAAAAGGAACAATAGGAAGTCAGTCTTTTGCATATTTTATTGACATATCAACACAGTCTACTGTTGAAACAAAGCTTGGGGCTTAAAGTTTGTGTAACAGTGCTGTTCCTAGGAAAGCAGAGTATGTTACATGACAGTCTTGTAATATATTTGTTGACTAAATCGAGCAGAAGTGACAAAAAGGCAGTGAAACAAATGACTGGAAGCAGACACATGAGCATCTCTGGGGTAAAAATACACTAAATGGGATGAGACTCAGGGGACCTTGTGCTGCCTTTGCAGAAAAATATTTATTTCCCACCATCATCACTGTCTATGCTTTTCTACTGTGTATTTCAATCCATGATAATAGTAAGATAATTTCATTGTCTAGAAAAATATTTAGCTATTTTTAAGTGAAAACAATATCTGAATCATGTCACTAGGAAATAATGTGCATAAGAAAATAACAAATGGATATTGACCCCCGTTAGCTCCTTTGATTTTCACGATAAGTTTAGAGAGTAGACAGAGACTTCAGGGCAAGGATGATAGAGTGGGAGTGAAAGGCAGAGAACATTGTCACCTCTACCTTCTACAGTGTTGGAGAGGATGCTCGCTCGACTCATTGCACGCTGCCGGACATGGGGATCATTGAGCATATCTTCCGGAAGAAAATAAGAGCTGGAACATCTTTTTTTACGTATTTGAACGGTTGTACCCTGGAAAAGGAGATGACCAATTAAAATCTTAACAATGAAATTCTAATACAGTGTGGGTATAAAGTTAATTCTTAGGGTGCTGTAGAGAGTAATTAGAAGTGCAGAGCAGATTGCTGGGTTCAAATCACAGTTTTGCTCTTCACTGGCTGAATGTCATGGGAAATTCACTTAACTGTCTTATCATGGGTAGATGAGGATAATAATAGCACTTGCTTCTTTATTTTATTATGAGGGGTTAAAGGAATTAATAATTAACTTTAAAAGCAAAGCTTACTATTTTTGTCATTATAGAACCATCATCAACTCTCAAGTTACCTAATTTATTCTTTTTTTTTTTTGGCAGAACCAGGGATTGAACTCAGACCCTTGCATTTTCCAGGGAAGTGCTTATTCTACTGAGCCATCTCCCTGGCCCTAAAAGGCTGAGGGCAAAGGTTGTTTTTCCTAATTTATTGAGGTATTAGCTAATGTATCCTATATAAAAATGGCTGGACAAATGAAGTAGCAATGTGAAGAGAAAAAGAACTCAATACTCTCCAGTAATTTTCTGTATTCTTCACAGAAGTTGGCAGCATTACTGAAAGTTACTTTAATGATTGTTTACTGTGGCCAAGAGAGATACCTCATTAACCCAGATGACAGATGACAGGTGGCTCACTTTGAAAATGGCACTCAGCAGTGATATGAGTTGTAGCAAAATAGAGAATGCAAGCTCCGTCCGAAAGAGGTGACCACTAGTCAACTCCAAGCCTGGCTGTCACGCAGGCACAGGGCTCAGGCACACCATGTAGGCTCATACTGAAGTAAAACTCTTATTTTTCCAAGCATGGCAGCAAATTCAAATTTAAAACACAACATTGGTTCTGTAGAATTCAAAATCATACACACACATACATGCTCATATATACATACACACAAACAGCTAAACAACTCTATGTCACTTATCTGCTCCAACATAGCATGTGGTATATGTTTTATATACTCCATATATATATCTATATAATATATATATACATAATATATATAATATATATATGTATATATATATAAAATATATATATCTAGAGTTGTTAAGTTGTAGAGTTGTATAGCTACTCAAGCAAAAATATGTGTGTGTGTGTATATATATGTGTGTATATACACAGACATACAGCTGCAGAGACTTTTCAAATAATTATCTGTAACCATATTTTCTCTGTTGCAGTCTCTTTATTTATGGACATGCTAGAAGCAAAAAATTTTCCCCAAGGCATGTAGAATCTTTTTTCCACTAAAATAAATTTTTTCCATGTAGATATGTCTTAGGTGCAGAGATGAAATTATTTGCCATGCAATATTTTCATGTAAACTCTATTACGTCACATTTTTATGATAATCACATGTGTAATTCTTGTAGTCTTATGATTTGACTTTAGAGTATACCATGGTATTGATTTTTGTTGGTGATAAAACAAACTTGTAAATAGAAACACTTCACCTAAAAATGTGAAATAATCTCCAAATCTGAAATAAATTGCTTGGTATTTTACAGACAAAAGCCCCATCACTGCAAGACAAAGCACAGACAGGTTCTGATTTCCCAGAAATTTAACATGCTCATTTGTTAAGCAACACACCTGGCTAGCAAGGTTCAGGCTGTATCATGCAACTAGAGGCCGCACATCACCACAGAGCGCATGCGTTCATTCCAACCGGCCTGTGTGTATGGCATGGCTTTCATGAAACTGTATTCTCACTTGGAATACTACATGGTTTGCCGATAGGAATTTAGGAACAGATGGCCTACACGGCGAGCTTGTTGGGGTAGGAGAAGCCTTTAGTCACACCTGACGTTGCAGCACAACATAGTCAATGAGTGGGTAAAGAGTTTCCCTGGAAATTCCAGGAATGAGGGAGATCTCACTTTCAAATCTGATTAGACACTTTTCTCTAGCCTCTCAGTTTCCACTATTAAACTGATGGAATTGCTGTTGCTTTCCGTTTGTTTGTATCAGTGTGTGTGTTTTCAGTATTTTCTTTGTATTCATGAACTCCAGACAAAAGAGGTCTTTAAAATACAAACAGTACTGTTCCATTTACATAGGGAGATTATGCATGGTCATGCTACATAAATTGAAAGATAAGCCCCCTGCATTTTAGAGAGAGCACAGCCTGGTAGCTAAGAGCTCACCCTCTGAAGCCAAGGTTCGGAGTTTATACTTCAGAGCTGCACATTAGCTGAGTGAGGGCATGTAAGCTCTTTTATCTCTCTGTATGTCAGTTTCCCCACTTGTAGGCAGTGTTAGCAATATATCTCCTAATAGAGCTTCCATAAATCCTAAATCTGTGCTTGTTGATAGTATTGTGAATTTAAATAAAATGCCTCCTTAAAAGCTACATATTAAGTAATAACCTAAAAAGGTAGCAGCAAGTAGCATACAATGCAATTTCTTTACTGAAATGGGACTTATTGCCAACTAATAAGGCCAGCATTTTCAACGAATATTCTCTGTTGCTATATTTTTCTCAAGGGCAGACTTATAATTTCCAAATAGAACATGAATAAGATAAATGCATTCTTTAAAAAAAAAAAAAAAAAAACGGAACCTAAAACATCTTTGAATCAGATGCCTATTTCACATAGTATGAGGATTAAGCTTGTGAGATAAACGTGTGTTTATCAGAGACAGAGTTGCACAATGCAAAGCCATTCATGGGCCAGACAGAGGGCTCCTGCAGCAGAGAGACTGATGCAGGAGTAGGGTCCAGCATGCCCGAGCTACGGAAAAACGTCCTTACGCTGTCATCAGAAGTTGCTTTATCTATTATCACCTCTGGCAGAAGCTGTCCGTTGGGAAGCATGAGGGCCGAGGGTCCGTCAACCAGGGAGACCACACCATTGCAGTCCACCGCACTGTGCATCTTCCGGTTCACTGGCAGCACTGGGGGGGACCTACTGGCTTGGCTGATGTTACTGCTGCGCCGCTCCCGGAATCTTGGGGGCAGGAAGAGAGAGCCCCGCCTGCTCTCATTGTCTCCAAAAATGCTGTGCTCATCATCAGCAAACTCAGTCTCAGATCCCATGTCTTTTCCTCGGCCTTTGAAACTGAAAAGACTCGTCCTGCTGCTGCGCCTTGCAGAAAACAGGGAACCGCGGATGCTGAGTGGTGACTGCAGAGAAAAAGACAAGGTGACACGGGTCTGCCAGTGTGCCTAGGCAGGAGGGCACTTCACAAGACTCCCGGTGGCTGGAGGGAGGGGGCTCTGCTGGTGGCGAAGAAACATTTATCAGAGCAGAGCGAGTCAGCAAGAAGACAAATTGTCCCAAATGAAGAACGAAATAACTTGAAGAATTCCTCCTTTGGGACTAGGTAAATTATCTGTGCAGCTCTATACTATTACTTTTAACAGTGGCATCTTCATCCGCTATATACCATTGTTTTGTTATATACACATGTCACATAAAAGTTTGGTATTGCTGCATATCACTTAGCTCTTCTAAGTCTAAATTCCACAAGAAATAAAATTTTTTTACATTCAAGTGCATCTTTGTATAGTACTGCTTGTGATTCCTCTTTATGTGCAGAAAACTAAATTAAGGTATAGCTCGAAGGACCCACTTAGTAACAAAGCACTTACAAAGTCATGAAATATTGGAACTTGAAAAACATGCTGTTAGGGCTGGCCAAATAACTCAATGGACTAACGCACCTGCTCAAGCAGAGCTCGGTGGCCAGGATTTGATCCCCGGTGTGTGGTGCAGGCCCCGCCCCTGGAGCACATTGAGACGGTGCTTGAGACTGGGCAGGGTGGTGCGTGCCTATAATCCCAGTGTTTGAGAGGCTGCAAACAGGAGAATCACTACCAGTCCAATCTACGCAGTGAGACCCTGTAGATCCTGTACCAAATACATTGAAAAAGGGGAGAGGAAGAAGAAGGAGTGCACTACCAAAGGAGTGGGGAAGCATGTTAGTATGAATCATATCACGGATAAATCATTTCCATAAATCAGTATCTTATGAGAATTCTTTGGAAATATCACACTCAAAAGCCATCAGTGTTTACTCTGTAAAGGACACAGTGACAGCATTGTAAACAACAGAAAATGAGTATGTTAAGGTGTTTGCCTTACAACTACCTTGCACTGTGGCAGCCCTATTTCCTTTATGGATATCATTTGCATTCATGTCCTTGGTCACCGTCTAAACTATAAAGTCTTGAAAGGCAGTGGCTCTCTCTCCTTATATCTGGCAGTGATTCATAGGCTGAAATAGCAGAAGCTGGAAATTTTGAACGAAAGCAAAGAAGAGAAGGATAAAATTTCCTGGTGAGGCATTAAAAAAGAGTTATGGTAAGTGGAGAGGACCGAAGAGATTTGTAGGACGAGGGACATTTTAGCCAGTGGGTGAAGAGTGAAAAATGTTAGGTCAGGACAAAATGACAGAGAAAATGACTTCCATTAGAAGCAGCTGCATGCGTTAGCTAATGAAAGCCTAGCAGTCCAGCTCCTGTGGGCCAGAGGGAGCACTTCAGCATGGTGAGCAGAGGGAGAAGGCAGAGAGAGACAGGCATGCACAGCCAAAGGCAGTTTGTGGCATGGGTGCGATGTGGGTCCTGTTCAACTGAGTATTTTGCTTCTTGTTTTTCTTTCTCTCTCTTTTTTTAATTGGGGAGAAGGACAGCTGGACTTTCATTGTACAAAAATGTTTGGCAGTTGTATAGTAGAAAGGAAAGTTAAGGATAGAAGCAATAGCTCATCCTGCAGAGTCTTTGCACACAATCGTAGGTAGGTAAGGGCCTGATGAGTGGAGCTTTCAGTAGAGAAAGGAGGAAAATGAAAGAGAAAAATCACGAAAACAGAGCAAACAGACGAGGAGATGAGAAAGCAAATGCTAAAATATGTGAAGACAGACAATACCAAAGGCATACATAAAGTTCTATACTGGGTGCCTGGCAGTCTGGAGATAGGCTTATCTACAGTGGTAAAGAAACAAGCCAAACTTAATTAGCACTACTTTTTAACCATTATTTAAGAATACAGACTAACTGCAGCTATGGAAAATAATCTATCATATAAATGGTATATTCATTATTTTTTAAAAAAAAATTTATATATTTGGTACAGGATCTCAGTATGCTGCTTGAATTCATGGTGATCCTCCTGTTTTCAGCACATCTTGGGGCTGGGCCAGTGAAACATGTGGTGACAGGGTTCAAACTCTATGCTTGCCTAAGTAGAATCCACCGATTTTTAAAGTGGTTCTTAAGAACAGGTTGTTTAGGAAATTTGATTATTGAGGAAGCTAGGACAATTCTCAAACAATAAGCACCTTAAAAAAATGAACAGCACAGTGAGAAATTTGAGTATGTCTTTCTTTTTTAAATGCCAAGAAACAGATTTTTTAAAAAATCTCTTTTGAGACAAGATTTCACTATGCAGTTCAGCCTGACCTTGAACTCACTTGGTAGCCCATGCTGGCTCAATCTCACAGCAATCCTTCTGCCTCAGCCCCCTATATACTGGCAATACAGATGTGCATCTCGTGCCCAGCCTCAGAAATAGACTTTTTAACCTACATATACAAATGAAACTGCTACCACTTTTCCTTCCCCCAGCTGCAACACCATGACCATTCCTACCCGGAGTCTGCAGTACCTGATTAGGCGTGGAAAGTCTCTTCTCACGAGCCTGTCTGTGCCCTTCAACACCAAGAAAGAAGCTTTTCCTTCGGATGCTCTCCTCTGACTCTGACTTGGACAGCTTCTCCTCGTCTCCCTTTTCCTCTCCACTGGACAGTTTCTTCTGATTCTTTTTCTTTCTTCTGTTTCTTCTTTCCTTAGCACTTTTCGAACTCAGTTTGGATGTTTCTGAAGAGCTCTCTGAGAGGCCCATAATTTGGCTTCGTCTGATGCTTGTGTATTCAGCTGCTGCCGCTGCTATTACCTGGTCAGCCAAGACATTGCACAGTGTAACTCACTTGAAATTCTGGAGACCTCCTCACAGGTGCCTGTCTCCTGTCCGCTCACTGCACATGGGATCATTCTCATACGTGGAGTGATACAGTTTTCTTTGCATACTGACCAGAAAGCTTACAGAGCATATATTTTGCTGTATTTCCCACTTACAATAAATGCAGTTGTACCTGGGAATTGAACTCATAGATGCTACCAGTTTGCTTACATTAAAGTAAATATACTGTGTGCTAGAGCTTTATCAGGTAGGACATAAAATTCATATAAACTGTGGAATACATAATGCTTCTGTATTAGATAACTCTATTATTGATGAAGTCAGATATCTTAGTTTATTGAGATGGAAGTATCTGAAAATTCAAAGAAATAATTTATAAATAATTGGTGTGAGAGAAACTATCAGGCCAATGACTTGTGCATGTGTGGCTCAGTCTTCCCTGGGGGCAGGGCTGGAGCAGCACGTGGTGCCAGATACTGACCCATGGCCCCTGCACTGCCTAAACTTGCCTAAGCAAGTGCTTTAGACCATGAGCTATCTTGCTGGCCCAAAGATTATTTTCTCTAAGAGCTCCTGATACACATCCGGGAAACTGAAGCTCATGTATCGCCTCCTTATGAACATTTAAAAAAATACCCCAGACAAAAAGAATCAGCAAATAAGATATTAATGAAAAGCTGGAAGGAACTTACATTCACTCCTATACCAAAATAAATGCTGCTTTTATGTCATTTACCCTGTTCATATGCTTTTCAAATTTGTGATTTATCCTATTATTTAATCCAGTATTATTTGATAACTTTTTTCAAGATACATTATTTTCTTAAATACATAACACTATGGCTCATAAATACTTTAAAATGTGAAAATTATCATAATTCTTTTAACCATTTTCTAGCTTTTCAAAATACATTTTCTGATTTTTATTTATATTATTATTATTATTTTGTATTTTACGGAAGGGTCTATCAGGTGTTCAAGGACTCACTACTAGATTGGACTCATAGAGATCCACCTGTTTACAGCCTCCCAAGAGCTGGGATTATAGGCACGTGCTACCACTCCTATTTGCAATTGCAGCGTCAGCATGCCCTGGGGGTGGGGTTGGTACAACAGGCCTGAGGATTGAACTCCCAACCTTTGTGCCTGCTTGCTTTAATCCACTGAGCCTGGTTTTCTGATTTTACATGTATTAAAACACTACACTGCATATATCAAAGTATCTCTGTTCACAGATTATTACTTTATATGAATGATGGTAGAACTCTTAGAAAACTTTAACAAGATTAAATCATCACAGAAGCTTTAAGACTCTTGCAGCATATTTGAAGTTATGTTTCTCAGTGAAAGCCTTCTCAAGCTCTTCTATTAAAGTACACCTTAGGGAGAACATTAAGAGGACTCTTCAGGGATCTGTGACTTAGGTGTAGTACCTACAACCATTAATATGATTTTTAATCTCAGATTTTATCCTAAAAATCTTTGCAACATTAATAAAAACCGATGAATATTTTTTGCAACTCACAACTATATGTTTTTCTCTAAATGCTTCTGCACAGTTGTTCCTCTAGGGAGATGCATCATTAATATTTTGTAAGCTTGCATGTTCCTACACATATTTAAGCTCAGCTGGTAATAGCTTTAAGAGCATTGCAACATTTTGCATGGGAAAGGGAATGGATCACGGGAACAGCGTAACCAGGTCTAGAACTGGTTCCTTCATTCACACTAGAAGTGAAGCTGCAGTGTACATACAAAAGTTAGCCTGTGGAAGGCTAAACACAGATGACAGCCCTGTTATTACCTTCGTATTTCTACTTCTGGGGAAAATTTTAAACCAAATAACAATACCTCAGCTTCTTCTTGCTCTTTTTTGAGTTGATCTAACATCTGTTCAAATTCTAAGTCCTTCTGTTTAGCTTCTTCAATGTTGGCCTGGTTCTGTTCTTCATAGGCCATGGCAACCACAGCCAGAATCAAGTTTATTAGGTAAAAGGAGCCCAGGAAAATCACAACTACAAAGAAGATCATGTAGGTCTTGCCAGCGGCGCGCAGCGTCTAGGAGAGATGGAGATTGTTGTTTCAATAATACAGATTTTATAGTAAATTGTTTCAGTTTGAGTGGTAAATTAGGCATGCATAAATTGGGTAATTTCATACAAACATAAAATAAAATTATATTTTATAGAAAATTATTAGGTCTAAAACACATACATTCTTTATTTTCCTTATCTCTTGTTTTCTTTTATTACCTTTGTCTTTTATAATCATTTACTTCGAAGAGAGGATAGCAACAATTTGTGTGACATTAGAAGCAGTACACATTTAGAAGACCACAATGACAGGCATTTCAAGCATGCTTTTATTTATTTATTTTTCCCTTGTATTTTAGGGAAGGGTCTACAGGGTGATCAGGATCTCACTACTAGATCAGACTTACAGTGATTCTCCTGTTTACAGCCTCCCACGTGCTGGGATTACACACATGTGCCACCATGCCCAGTCTCAATTGGAGTCTCAGGGCTCTCCTGGGGTGGGGCTGGCACTGCAGGCCTGGGAATGAAGCCCTGGCCCCTGTGTCTGCTTGCAGGTGCTTTAATCTGCTGAGCTATTTTGCCAGCCCTCAAACATGATTTTAGTATTGTACACTATTACAAAGGATATAGCAACCTGATAGACCTCTACTAAAGTTAGGTGTGATTCATGATTATTATTAATTATTATTTATTTGGTATAGGGTTTCACTACACAGCCCAGACTTGTAGTGTTTCAGCCTCCCCAGCACCGGGATTAGAGGCATTTGCCACCATGCCTGGTCTTGGCATGCCTGAGGCAGAGCTGGAATGGAATGTGGTACCCAGGACAGAACCTTGCACTGGCTTAGGCAGGTTCTTAGACCACTGAGCTATCTCAGGGGCCCCATTCATTTAATTTTTAAAAGTTAATTCAAATCCATACAGAAATTAACTGAAAATGTCAAGAAGAGCAAACATGTCTGAGAGACCCAAGGAAGCCCAACATGTGATAGTAGTTAAGAGGACAGAAGTGATGACCCATCTGCAGGCCTCACTCCTTCTTGAGGATTTCCCAAATAACCAGTGTTAACCAAAGAGCCTTAAAGAGACTAGTCACCCAGGAGAGACTCTGAGTAGCCATTTGCTCCATCATTCCCTCTCTGAAGCAAGCTTCAACCTAGGAGCATTTCCCAGTGCCCACCTCAGGCAGTGAGAGAGCGGTGACCTGCAAGGCCCCACCCACCTGCCTGTTCCTGAAATCACCATCCAGAACCCTGCATCAGTACTGCAGTCACTGTCAGGCTCTTCATGTTAGTCCCATGCCCTCTAGGATCGCTGCCTGGCACACAGTGCTAACACAGGACCCCCAGGAGCCTGTGCTGTTGTACTCATTACAGAAATGTAAAACAGGACAAAGGAAGAATGTGGCACTTCTGAGAAAAGAATTCAGTATTTATCATAAACACTTGTCATTTCATTCTCTTTCCTCCTTGCATTGGGTACTGAGAACATACAAAGTAACAGAGCCCTGGGCTCCAGAAAGTTCACACGCAAGTTAGACACAAACAAGAACTACAGTAAAAGAGATCAACACAAAGAACTGAATTCACAAAGTTCATGGGAGTCTAAAGCAATTGACTTGGAAGAGGGAAGTTTAGAGAACTCAACTTAATCTTTAACTGTAAGAGTTTAAAATAAACCATGTAGGTCATGAGCATAGGAGAGCCTCATGAGTTTAAGAGCCTATCCAAGCACATGAGGAAAGTGGTACATGTGTAGGATGAAAAGAACATTGTAGTGTGTTTCCTGCTGTCTTCATCAAATCACAGGTATTGAGAAACAGAAATGATCTAAACATCAAATTTCCCCAGAAAGAACAGGAAAAACATTGATGACTCAAAAGCTGCCTGCTCCAATACAGCTGGACTACAAAAGTTCCCATTCTCATTTTAGTATTGTTGTAGTGTTTCATCTGTTCTCAGAAGTGATGCTAAAACCACATGTTAAGAAGCTGGCAACTACATTTGGATGTCATTCAGAACTGCCGTGTAGCACTCACCTGTTGGTAAAGGTTTTCCCAGTAGTCCTGAGTCATCAGCCGGAACAATGCCAAGAAGGCCCAGCTGAATGTGTCAAAGCTCGTGTACCCGTAATCTGGGTTTCTCCCAATCTTCACACAGGTGTACCCTTCTGGACACTGACTACACAGCAAGAAAAATGGTGCCAGTTAGGAGGTTTGCTGCTCGCAAATAAAGAGCAGTACAAAAACAGTTACAAACTGAAGGTTCTTTACGTAGGCAAAAGTATTGAGCCATAATTTAATGCACATAATTTGGAGTCAGGAAGAAATGGGTTTAACCCCCCACCCTCCTGTTTACAACAAGAGTTAGATCTTGTCAAATTCTTCAAATTCTTTAAGATATAAATTTCTCCTTTGATGAAAACATCATAAAGACATTTAACTTCAAGAGGATAAGATTGTAACGAAATTTAAATGAGATAAATTGCGCAAATTTCTTTACCTACATACTGTACATGGAAAACATGTAATAAAGAGATACTCTACACAGGAGGAAGAGCAGAATAAATGCCCTGCTGCAAAGTGGAAATTTTGTGTGGGAGAACTAGGAAGGTGATAGATCACATGGATTTGAGTCCTAACAGGTTACCCTCTTCTATAACATGACCAAATCCATACACTCAGTTGCCCAAGAGTCAAATTTAATCAGAGAATGACTAAAACTTTTAGATAAAAAGAAAAAATAACTGATTCTGTTACTTTTATTCTTAGAAAGAAGTAAGGCCTGCAATTACTCAACCAGCTTTGTTGGGAGTACATGTAAATTTTTTTTCTATTTTTATGATTTACGTGACTCATAGCTTTTTAAAATTCAGGCACCAGTCCAAACTCTTGCTTTCCAGGATGTGAATTAGCTAGAAACATTTTTAAGTCTGGTTTCACTGTGGAGATGCATTGAGTTAAATGATGCTGTAAAATACACAAAATCATAGAATCTAGGGTTTTGATTAGCCAACTAATTAAGCATAATTTTTCCTTCTTTTTGTAGCTTTTAGAAAGAAGAAAAGACAGAGATTACCTACCCTGAATCCGTGCTGAAGCCACAGAGGAGAGCATCTTTGGATCCCTCCAAGTAATAAACATACTCTGTGTAGGAAGAATGTGAACAATATAGCATTATAATGTAAACTAGAAGAGTGATGTAGCATATAAGGCAAAAGGTATCCCACACATGTGTGCCTGGGAGAACTCAATGAACATCCATTCATTTACCATACTTTCATAAGTATTTAGTGATAAACTCTTATGGGCCAGTCAGGGGATGTGGTGACAAACACGATAACAAGGTTGCTAATTTTGTGGAACTTCCTTTCTGTGTAGTTGAAGGTAAAAGTTCTGGGTAGACAAACACACTTGATAATTAACAAATACATGCTATCATCTTTATCAGACCATCATAAACTAGGTTCACAACCTCAGTTCTCTCCACAGTTCTGGACACAGACCAGAATGGACAAGAATTGTGTCAAATTTCCCCCGAAGGTCAACCACTGAGTTTAATTCAGTTCTTGTCCTGTTCACTTAGTAGACAGAATCATGGAATGAATCAGGCTCATGAACTGAGGTACCACTCTTCTCTTAAAACAACAAATTTTGATAATGTAACAAGCTGTGGCTGGGAAGGCCTTGCTGAAGGGTGACCCTTGATGGGCATCTAGATGGGATGAAGAAGATGGAGCCTGATGAAGACACGTTTGGGGAGGGGAAAAGCAGGAGCAAGCGCCCTGCAACAGAGCCGAGGTTGGTGCATGGAGAACCCGCAAGACAGCGGTGTTGCCGCAGGGAGATGAGTGCCGGCGCTGCGGTGCAGTGGAGTGTAGGGGCTAGCAGCAGTTTGAATTTTGAGGATGATTGAACACAAGTGAAGTGGACGGTGGGGAGACCAGACACCATTAGTATTTTAAATGCCATCGTAGTTGCTTTGTGTAATAAGTTGCAGCAGCACAAGTCCAGAAACAAGGGAAACTACTAGGTGAATAGAGCAAGGAAGGTCATGAATACAACTCAGAGGAGAGGTCTGGATAGTGTCAGGAGGGGATGTAAATGCAGTGGAAGAGAACTGCTGGGAAGGGCACATGGGACATGTGTGGGAAGACAGCGGCTCCAGCTACTGAGGAGTCAGGAGTGCGGTGCTAGCCACCCTTACTTTGAGATGGTTATTAGGTATTAAATGGTAAGTTTTAAATGGATGGTTTGATTGCTAGGAGAATCTGGAGATCAGCAGCTTTATCAAGGATGGAGCCATGGATATGGTGGAATGTTTTAAAAATGGGAGACTTTTGGAACATGGATTAGTTTTTCAATAAAGCTATTTCAGAAAGGCAATTCAGTATAATAACAAAGACTGCATAGTGGTGGGATAAATTCCAACTTCTCAGCAAAATCCATGTAAGGAAACAATAGAAAATTATGAAAATTGATATAATAAAAATCTATAGTTAATATTTATTCTAAAAATATTTATTCTAGTATATATTGCAGGGCAATATTTTATTAATTTTGAGAATAATAGGTAAAGTATTAAAATATTATTTATTTATTTATTCTTAGCAGAACTGGGGATTGAACTCAGGCCCTTGTGCTTGCCAGGGAAGTGCTTATTCTACTGAGCCATCTCCCCTGTCCTTAAAATATAATTCTATATATGTGTCTATCTCCCCTCACTCAAAACTCTACTTGTATCAAATGCCCATGCATAGGCTTGTGGAGCTGGAGGGTGTGCTTCCCATGCAAAGGGAAATAAAATAACTGGGGAAACATGTTGGGAATCAGATTGGGCCAGAACGTTTGCAAGTGACATAATGCGTTCTGCAAGTACAATTTCTGCAAACAAAAGATCTGTAGGTGGAGACAGGAAGAGGTATGTCACAAGTAAAGAGCGGTACTATGGCTTTTCAACAACCCTCTATTAAATATGAAACATTCAGAAAATAGGAGTAGAGGAGCATCTTACTTTAGCCTAAGTAATTTACTTTAGTACATTAGTTACTGGAAATTTAGCAACAAACTAAATGACCTTTACTTTGGTCTACAGTGAAAACAAAGGTGAGGTTTGGAGCAGATAATGAATAATACCAAGGAAAAAATCCATAAATTCAAAAATCTGCATCTTTAAACAGAAAACTACAGTAATTCTTTCAATAGTGAATTTTGAAGAACTTACTCTGAAAAGCCATGAGACAAGCATACACTTGGAGATGTTGCTTGAGTTTCTTTGCAGGCTGTTTTTACTGCGCTATTTGATATCTCAGGAATGCTAACACCTTTAGCTTATCACTTGTCAAAATCTGCCAAGAAAATTTTGAGTTCATGTCTTTGTCCAGCTCTCCAACTTATGCATATTCTGGGAGCAACTTTTCTATGCTTGCTTCTAAGTAGCTAAATACTGGTGGAGAAATTCTCATAACCAAGAGAACTGCTACATTTTAACTAAATTGCATTCAATATCAAACTAAGATTCAAAATAAATTCAATTTCTCATTCTATAAATAAATTGATTTTCTCATTCTCTAACATGATTAAGTACTGCAAATCCTCTGTAGAATTTCTTTTTCAATCTCAGCCAATGATTCCATCTTATTCTTCTCTGGGAAAATAAAAGCCATAGGTGTGAATTTAACCCCCTTCCAATAACTCTGCACCTTTACCCCATCTTTCTGCCTACATCCGTAAAGATGTTTCCTCTTTCTGCTTTTTCACTATCTCAAGAGTCTGACTTCTTCCTGACTACTATGAATTATTCCACATTTTATATTCTTATTAATTGACTTCTAACACTAGGAAAACATACCTACAAAAACCCATAGTAAAATAAAGCCAGCCATTGTCACATTATTCTGTTTCTCTAAATTTCTTGGAAGAAGTTCTGCATGTACTGACTTCCTCTTTTGACTTCTTATTCACCTGTGTAACTGTCTTAATTTGACGGTGTGCCCTTACCTCTCCCAAACTATTCTCAGGAACATCTCTTATAACTTTCATGCTGCTTAAAAATAATGGATAATTATCTAATTTCACCCTTGGGCCTTGATTTTACAGTATCATTTTACACAAACATCCCTTTGGCAAAAATATATTTCATTCCCTTAGCTTTACCATTTTTATCCTTATTTTCCTCTTGCTTTATTGACTGTTCCTTCTTTATGTCCTTTTGATGGTTCTCTTTTGTGCTCGCATCCTAAATGTTAGAGTTGTGGTGCTGATCATGCTGTAAGTTGTAGATTATCTTACACCACGAGCTTGCCAATCACCTTCCTTCCAGCAAACCTTTCTCCTTGCATGTCCTTTCTTTTTGCCAGTCACTTGGAAATTTGTATCAGAGAAGCAGGCCAGTTCCTCTGATCTGTACACTTAAATATCCAACTATCTATCTTTTCACTCTCAACCTCTCAAAGATGTCTGAAGGTGTAGTGACTAATAGTGATTTTCTCCTAAAAATGTGGCCACCATGCCCTTGCTGACACTGCTACCTGTCCAGCATGGTCAGCCGGACATGGAGATGTTACTTCTGCTCTCTCACACTAACAAATTGCACTATGAGATACCACAGAGCTCTAGAAAATACAGTTCAGAGATTTGCCACTCTACATACTGCCGGTGAGAGATGGCGCACGCTTGCTTGCTTCCTAGAGTGACCAGAAATGAAGATCATGAACAGCTAAGAATCTCAATAATGTAACTAAAATGATTAGGACTTACTAAAAAAAAATTCTATATGCAATTTAGTAGGAAGGTAAGGTGTACTTTTGGTGAAGAAAAGCTATGAGGTGTGAAGCTGTTTACTTTTGCACAGGGATTAAAAACATAATCTTTGTCCCAAAGCAGAATGTCTAGTTGCTTCAGAATAAGAAAAAAGTACTGTATAGGAAAAATTACTGAAGAACCATATGAGTCATAGTAGCTTCTTAGGAAAGGAACCTTGTTTAAGAATTTTATATCTGGTCAAGATGCCTAAGATAAGAAGGAATTGTCTATAAGTTTTTTTTAACTGTGCATTGATGTCAAAAGTATGCTGATACAAAACTAAAATTTGCTCTTCTCTATTACAACAATTAGGTTTTCTTTAAGTTTTTCTTTGGACTTGAAAAACATTGAAAATTTTTTTTCACTTTTTCAGGTAATTCCTTGTGAAACAAAAATTCTGTTGTACCAAAAATTTCTAATGCTTCCTGCTGTCTTTATTATTATTTTTATGGCTCCAGAAAGCTGAGTTGTTTGATTAAAAAGAGCTGTGCTTTTACACGACTATTTAACATTTTTTACATGTGCTTTTGAAGTCTTCAAGTTACAGTAACTATCATTCTGTAAAAGAATGACTATCATTGAAATGACTTGTGATTCTATTTTGATCATTTTATCTGATGTTTTTATATATAGGACAGGGTCTACAGCGTCTCACTGTGTAGACTGGACTCATAGTGGTCCTCCTGTTTACAGCCTCCTAAGTGCTGGGATTATAGGCAAGCAGTCTCAATTGCCATCTCAGTGCTCCCCAGGGATGGGGCTGGCATGGAAGTCCTGGGATTGAGCTCTGCATCTGCCTAAGCAGGTACATTAATCCGCTGAGCTATTTGGCTGTCCCTATTTTTATTATTTTGAACCTTGAGATAGTCTTAACAAAATTGTTAAAAATCAGATTCTAGATTAAGAATTTTTATGTATCTCAAAGAAATTTTGGAAATTTTCAGAACAGCCCAAAGAAGGTCTCTTTATAAAAGAAACATTTTAAGCCAATTGGACTTGTTATACAAAATTATACAGGAAGTATTGTCAAACAATAAGAAATACAAGCTTCTCTGAGTTATACTTACATGGCTGTGTCACTAATGTGCATCCCAAAATAGGTATGGCATTTCTAGAATTTAGAGTGTTCTCAGCCCACTGACTGGACTGGTAAGATTTCAAATTCTAATAAATAAATTGAGTTATTTCATAAAACTGAACAAAAATTAAATAGCAGTGAGACATTTTAGCAGATTTTCACGTTATACCAGCTAGCACTAAAATTGTTGAGATATGTAACTTGATTTGAGTTGAGTTACGATAACTTATTTTACAATCAATGGTTTGAAACTGATGGGAAGAAACGAGAGTAGTATAAGTCTAACAACTGCAGATTCACAAAAAATCTAGGTATCTGCTTGATCCTGAGTTCTTAAAATTTCTATTCTTAAAAACTCTCCATTCGATTATTCATTATGGAGTAGATAAAAAGATAAGACAATGAAAATAATTATGGAAGTGACTGTTGTCATACTATTAAAATGGTTTCACAGCCAAAGTTTTGTTTGTGAACCCCGTAAGTTTCATGATGAAAAAGTTTATGTGCTGTAGAGTCTGCTACAGCTGACTGCTACAGAGGCTGTAGATGTCCAGAAAGTGTCCTTAAATTCCCTTACGAAAATTGCAATAAGAAAACCAAAAGAAAAATAATTTAACATTTAGGAACAAATTTATAGCCCTAATCACTTAATGCTGATGGTGTGAACCATGCAATGTCAATAAAGGTTTCTTTCTTTTTTGTGTGTATGTGGAACTGGGGATTGAACTCAGACCTTTGTGCTTGCCAGGGAAGCACTTATTCTACTGAGCCATCTCCCTGGCCCCGATAATGGTTTCCTTGATAAATATAACTAATACCCTCCAAAAGGTAACTCCTACAACACAAGAGGCCACAAGGAAGAGTCTGTATAGCCCTTCGGGAGGTATTTTTATCTAAAATTAAAGACATAATGATCCTTTAACCATATGTGTAGGCAACTATCTTTTACTGAATGAAAAATAAGGGACAATTAAAATTATAAATACTATTGGCCCCTCTGTCAAACTATAAATGATGGATCTACAGTCATAATTTGGACTTTGGAATAAGGAATTTGCTAGCAGCAATAAATACCTCTAGATGGGCATACTTTAGTAGACTGTGTCTTGCTAGCTTGACATAATATAAATGGGGCTATGATTAAAAAATCTAACTCAACCATTTACTCCTATAACTGACTCTAGTGCCAAAACTATAGGTTCCCAGAGAGCTTTAAATTATTTTATCAAAGCTGTTTTTACATAACAAGATTGCTTTAGACTGAGTGTTGACCAAACAAGTAGCTGAAATCTCCTGCTGCTCTTTGGTAAATGCATCTGAATGGAAGAAACTCCATTTTAAGAAATCCACAAGCTACTTAGACAAAAGCAAATATATCTTCTGCTGGCTCATTTTGGATCCATTCTGTTTGTGAAGAGTTCCCATTATGGAGCACAAACTTCAATCTCAGTATTGTCCAGAATAGGCCTAATAGTCTTCATGAAGCACTGAATCCCCTAGAGACCCTTACAGGCTCACATACAGCATTCAGTTATAGTACGCCAAATGATCTCATCATGGTTAAAAGAATGGAGACAAGAAGAGAAAATCAAGAAGTATTTGGCTGACCAATGGCTGAGAATTGTGAGTCATGTACTGAGACCAAATAAATTCATTATGACAGTAACAGAGAGAGGGACCCATGTCCAAGGGTTCCATCAGTCTCTCAAAATTGAATAGGTTGTTCCCCAAAAGAGGGAATTGTTAAATTAAATTTGGTCTAAAACTGCTTCCAAAGGGCTCATCAGTCTAAAGTGCCTCTTTGACAAGCTTGGGCAAGCACTCAGGGATCATGGTTCAGTCCTGGGCACCACATTCCATGCCAACCCTGCCCTCAGGCGGGCTGAGCTGGATGGACACACACACACACACACACACACACACACACACACACACACACACACACACACACATACACCTGCCTCCATACATAAGAAGTGAAACTTAGTAGTATCATTGTAAACTATAATTTAAGAGTGTATTCTTGTAACCAGTAGCTGAGTCCCAGTCAAACACAGTACCTGAATTTCAGGCAATCTCAGGTTGCCAATTGCCCAAATCATGTCTATAACGCAAATGCTGAGCTATAACCAATCAAAGCATGTCTGAATGTTAATTTCTTTTTCTTTGCTTGCTTACATTTTTGCATGGATCTCTCTGAACTACTGTTTATAAATGCTGATTTATGAGCCTTTCTTTGCCCAAATAGAGTTGGCTAAATTTCACTTAACTTTTAACAAAGTTTTTTTTTTTTTAATTTTGCTGTTGGTGTTTGTTTTTTACAAGTTCAGCAATGAATTGAAGACTGAGAATAAAAGCAACAATGATGCTACTAGTGGGAAAATGTTATTTGGGCTAAGTGTGTGGTTGGTGAACCTGTGAGACCAGACAGGGAAGCTAAGGGAGGTTGATTCTACAGTAGGGACAGCCTGGCAATGGGAGATCTGGCATAAAAATATAATAACTGGGGTAGGAGTGTAACTCAATTATACAATGATTGCCAATATGAGGAAGACCTGGATTTAATCCCCAGCACTCACCACAAGAGTCAAATTAAAAAAAGTGTTATAAATCACTTTACAAAACTGGATGTAGATATGGACAAATCCAAGATATTAAACAGATAGTATAATTTTGAAATTAATTTCACAGAATATTAACCAATACTACTTTTGAAAGGCATTGCACTTAAGGATAATTATTTAGAGGACTGTATTTGATGCTTTATGTAAAATACTTGAAAGTATATTTCTCAATTAAGAAATTAAAACTTTCCTGTTTTACCTACAGAACTAAGAGAACTGATTTTAACTTCAACACAAGGCCATTGGCCTGTGTTGAAGGGAGGCACTGACACAGCTGCACAACTTATCACTGGTTTTAAGGGGACCATTGATAAATGAAGTGAACTTTTATTTTATACAAGTCTATGAGAGTAGTATGGATATATTTTAATGTTATCACTATATTACTAATTTAGCTCTAAGATATTCTAATTTAAAATATCTTAGGTATAAAACTTTTTATAACATAAATGTCATATTATAACATGCTACATATTATATACTAAACTATAACCTATGAAAGCATAACATAGTGAGATATCATGTTTAATATTAATTCCTATTTTCATTCACTTCTCTAGAACTACTTAAATATTTTTTGTTTTGTAAAAATTGTGAACTTAGGACTATCTTAAGTTCCAGAACTATTAGAAAGCAAAAATCAGAAAAAATGTATAAAAGCATTTAAAATGTGACATAAATCCACACTCTAGAAACGTTCTGTATATCCAAACAGCTTTGAAATAATTATTGTTAGAAGGGAAGAAAGCTGCTCGCGCCGTTTCATCCTATCACCAGCTAAGGGGTGCTCGTACTTTTGAGTTCTTCGTCGTTTGTGGAGCTATTCAGCATGAGGAGAGCTGTTTCATTCTGCGCCAACTCATTCTGCAAACATTTGTGCTTCAGGTTGCCCATGAAGAGCTGCAGGCCTATGAGTGCAAACACACTCAGGCAGAACACGGTCAGGATCATGACGTCGGACAGCTTCTTCACGGACTGGATCAGCGCCCCCACGATGGTCTTCAGGCCTGCAGAGGGAGCAAATAGTGTTCATAACGACGTGAAGTCTCCTAACGAGACAAAAAAAGCAAAACAATTTTAGAGATGCATGCATTATGTTGAGCATAATGAGTGACTCCATGGAATTTAGTTCAAAAGAGCTTCAAGGTGGATTCACCATTTTATACCAACAATGTTTTTATGTATTAAAGCAAATGATTAAAGCTGTAAAATATTCCCATGGATATTCCAGTTGTCAAATGAATAATTTGCTTGCTCAAACTATATCCATACTCATAACATGGTTTTATAATTTCTAATTAAATAAATACCTGTCAAACAAACCATTTCTTAAAATGGTGCCAAAACAAATAAAAGCCTGAATTACACCACACAATGACAAAATTCTTTTGCACTAATTTTCAACTAAGAAATAGTTTGTTGAGAGAGAAAGTGAGCGATGTGTCATGCAACAGCCCCATGCTACTATTTCTTACTTATTTTCTTAACCATGTGAAAAACATCTAAAAGTAGTTGAAATTTTCCTTCCTGGAGAAGCAGAGGGGAACTGAGTTCTTAGACAGGAAGGAAAATTTCAAGTGGAGATGTGAGCCAGGTGGTCATCTTCATCTTCCAAGATTCATGCAATGGATTAAACTCAAAAGCTGACTTTTAATAATAGTTGTGAAAAACACCAGACTAAATTCAATTAAAATTGCTTGGAGGATTTTCTTTCTTTTCTTTCCTCCAAAAGATAGAAGTCAGCCCTTGTGTTTAATCCCACTCTCACCTGGAATGACTGAAATAGTTTTCAGTGCTCGGAGAACTCTGAATGTTCTCAACGCTGAGACATTGCCCAGGTCCACAAACTCTGTCACATATCTGTAATGGGGAGTTCATACACAAACACAGTGACAACACACACACAAACAAGGAACAACTCCCAAACAGTTGGAGTTAAGTAGCCTAGTGGTCCACACCAATCACTTCTTACCTGGAATTACAGAAATAGTTTTCAAAGCTCTCAATACTCTGAAAGTTCGAAGAGCTGAAACATTGCCTAGGTTTACAAATTCTGTTAAATACCTGTAGAATTAAACCACAGTTATTCAGAATTTAGATAGAGTCTGCGATACTTACCTGTGCCTTTAAGTCACGGTATTTTCTGTTTGGAAAGTTTTGTAAAACACATTGTTTTGCAAGTCTTTTTTTTTTTTTTCATAATCAATCTATACTAATTTGCTTTGATTTGATACATTGGATGCAAATATACAAGTAGTAAGCTAGTCATACTGCTCCTACATTCAAATGCTTCAATAAGCAATTAAATATTATAGCAGTAGTCTTACAGTATTACAGTAATATGGAATTTTAATCTCTTAACAACACTGAAGACAGTGTGGTTCATGAAAGTAGTGAAACACACAAAACTTCATACTTCATGATTTCCCTTATATGAAAGAACAAGAAAAGACAAACCCATACAGAAAAAAAAAAAAAAAAAAAAACATAAATGAGTAGTTTTGAAGGGAAGGGTGGAGAAAAATAAATAAAGGTATCTGAAAATGGGTACCATAGCTTTGTTTTTTAGGGCAATGAAAATATTCTCAATTTAGATAGAGATGGTGGTTTCTGAACTTTGTAAATCTACTAAGAACACTAAAAACACTGAATTCCATACTTTAAACAAGGTGAATGTCATGGTAGGTGAACTCTATCAACAGAAAAAAGAGATAGATAACAAAATTAACCTATTTTTGCACTATATTTTCTTATCAACAGGAAACAGATGGATGGTAGCTTCATATCTGACCTAGAAACAGGGAGTCTGATGAACTAGAGATGCACAGGGGTGAGAGAATCAGAGCCCCAAATCTTTCGAATCTCCTGAATTGTCCAAAGAGCTCCAATGAACATGGGTTGCTTTTATAATTCAAAATTATAAAAGGAAAATGTTGAGTCTAAGTTTAGTATTCAAAATAAATAAACGTTTTCAACAAATACACTTTAGAAAAGAACAACAATATGAATGAGTTAAACTTATATTTTAATGTAATAATTTTCCCTTAGAAATAAGCTGTGGATTTATATACAATGTGCTTGTAAGACAATGGCAGTAGATCTAGCAAACAGTGCTGACTCTGGTAAAAATATCATCCCTGTATTTTGCTAGACTCATTGGCCCTTGAATAGCACAGGAGAAGAATGGAAGGCTTAAGGATCAGGGTGTGTGTGTGTGTGTGAGAGAGAGAGAGAGAGAGAGAGAGAGAGAGAGATTCTAAAAGATTTTTTAATTTTTACATAACATCATGAAAAACTGTAAACCTACTTAGCACTACATAGATTATTTACATCCCTTACTATAATACTTTCTAGAAATTTTGTGCTATTTGCTATTGGATGACTAAATTTTACTTTTCTTCAAATTCACCCATTATATACAGGAAAAAAAATCAAACCTAAAGACTATTTTTACTAGAATACTGCCCTATCTGAACATTTCATGAATTTCTATTTAAGAAGAAGAGTACTTACGCAAAAACAATCACGATAAAATCCAGCCAGTTCCATGGATCCCTAAGGAAAGTGAATTCTCCGACACAGAAGCCTCTTGCAAGGATTTTTATAAGTGACTCAAAAGTGTATATCCCAGTAAAAGTGTACCTGAACACAAGATTCCATTGGGATGTTAGATGTGAAAAGGACATAGCCTCATGCAAATCTTTATCACTTATTTTAATATTTTAAAATAATTTTATTGAGAAACAAATAGCAATGAGACAGTTTCAAAACCTATTAGTAGGACAGTTTCAATAATTAATACATTGTATATTGTTGTCTTCGTGGTTATTCATAGTACAAGATGCAGACATGATATCCTGTTCACAAACACTATTAGAACAAATCTTTTTATTCATTGAATTAGGAGATAGTGTAAACCTATCATAACTATTTTGAACATACAGATACAAAATGGTCCTTCATTTGTATCCTCTTTGTTTTTGTTCAGTTTTGTTAGAAAAGGGTATTCAATTGTCATTTAAATATTGTAGGTGTGTATCACTTATTTTCTTTCAATAAAAATGGAAGATATCTTTTAGAGGATGCTGTTGGTAAATATGAACTGAAATTTAACGTTAATACAATAAAGCTCTTTCCAGAAAAAAATCTTAAAATGTGCTTATCAGGAACAGTCCCAGAAAGAAATGGAACTTGAAATAACTAACATCGTAGGTATTAGATTTGCCTGGAACAAATCTTAGACTATCAAAATATATGCCAATATAAGAGATCTCTACCATGCTTCAGAAAAAGGCAAGGTATCTGATGAGCTTTTTCTTCTAGAAAATACTGCAGTATCTAATTATTCTAAACTACTACTGGTGATTTGATTCCATAGACTAGAAAATAACTGAAAGAGAAGCAACTGTATAATGACGAGAAAATAAACGTCAGAATTTTTATAGATGTCATTAACTTTCTGATATAAGCAGGAAAGGATGAAAATGATACTACTCTTTTAAACTGCACTTAGCCCACTTACTCCACATTTTTTGTCCATTCTGGAGGGTTCTTCATGGTCATAAATATGCAGTTTGTCAGAATTGTGCACATGATAAGCATGCTGAACAAGGTGGCTTAGAATCAAGGACCATGACCAAGAAACCACAGCAAGAACTTCAAGTATTTTATAAGGACACTTGTTGAAATGCTAACAACTTTTCCTTAGCAAATACTTTTTTGGCAGTTAAAACCAAACAGTAAAGCAATACACCCTGAAATTCTGATTATGCCATTCTGTCAATCACTTCTGAATCTTACATCAAACAATGAGCATCATTTAAAATGCAAAAGGACTGATCTCTATATTTGAAAACAGTACCAAAATCCCTAAAGTCCCATTTCAAGGAAGCACTTATAAAAGGATATGAGTGTACTAAAATCTTAATAGATATTCTTCTCAGAGGACTGAAAGGAGACAGCATGTACAAAGCAGATGTGGCATTGAAGCGGAAGATTGCTTTCCCTTTGTTCAATACTATAAAAGTCTGCAGGAGGTAAAACAAAAAGTGTGATAAACACTGAGAATCCAAAATTTCTGTCTAGCACATCAAATACATGGACGTACCTGAACATGGCAGTAGCAGTATTAGAGAAGCACTACCCTAAGCCCCAGGCAATGTGGTTCTTTGCCACTAGGCAGCGATCAATGCCAACTGGTCCAATAACTAAAGTCCAATTTCTGTGCAATTAATAAATGGTTGGCTATTTATAAGCATGTCTTGGTTACAAACACATTTTCACAAATTTTCTTTGTCATATTTCTTCAATAGTAAGAATAATAATGTGTGGCCACTGAAATTAATTTAAAATATGTCATTCTCTTCCATTACGCTGCATTTTAAATCAGATGGAAAGTGGCTATCTCTGATTTCACCACTGTATCTGGAGAATGTTAGCACTTACTTGCAATTGTCATGGTTAAATAGCAAGTGAATTTTTCCAAGAAATATTTTTATGGATTAATAGAATGTCATATTTGGAAGAATAGTTCTAATTACTGAGTTCAATTTCCTTAGTTAGTAGGGAAATTTAGTTTGTTTTATTTTAATACTAAAATACAAAAGAACTTGCTTGCTATTGTCCGTGGTAATTCTTAAAATATCTTGAATAAAATTAAGTATTTTTAAAATAGCTTATTGTGGCCATTTCTTAATGAGTGACACTCTCCACTCCCATACTTAATTAAGGAATCAAAGCAAACAAGTCGACATGCAGAAGCAAATACACAGCGTTAAAAAAACTAAAAGCCCTGAGTTAAAAATTAGGACTGTGTTAAAACCCCTGTCAATTGGCAGAAAAATTACTTGTGTCACTTAGAATGCACTGACTTAGTCTTTTTTATTTAGTCTTTATAAGAAAGCATGATTCAGCTGCTGGTAATCCACACCTTTCCTAAAGTGGGGAGATAAGTTCATGAACCTGGATTTTTACAAGTAGATTGTGATATCTATGTTCACCAAGAATCTATTATTCCTGTTCCCTTTCACTACAACAGTTACATCTAAAAACAATTAAATATAACATTTATTTTTATTTTGAAAATTAGTTTTTGAGTTATTGTTTAGTCCCTCAGTAGAACTATTTTCTTCATAAATATCAATAAACTACATTTTTATGACTTCAATCATTGAGCAAAACACCACAGTGCACACCCGTAGGAGGCAGAGATGAAAGGATAGCAAGTTTGAATCTCATCTTGGGAATTTAGCAAAATTTTGTCTCTAAAGAAAAAAAAAACAAAGTTCTGGGGTGGGGCTCAGTGTAAAAGTCCTGAGTTCAATCTTTGGTACTGGAAAAAAAATCATACATTCATTCTTTGTATAATGCTGTAAATATATAGTGAGCAATTATGTGACATGTGACATTGAAAGGCATCTAACCTGGCAAGCAAGTTGCAGTGTGACAGTGCAGGATTGACAGGTTCAAGTCACTTTGTACTTGAAATTTTTAAAAAATAATTTCTTGTTTCACAGTTTGGATTAGCAATTTTGATTCTCATTAAAACCTTTTTCAAGAGCCTTTAAATTAACACATAGCGTTAATTACAAGCAAGAAAAATAGGCATACTACGCATTTTGTGTACGTGTCATCATATCCATAAAAGAAAAGCATGTTATTGAATGCCCTAAAAGAAATCAAGTTAATAAGCCAATGTCACAAACCTTTCTAATGATAAAGTAGGAAAAGTACACATTGGGAATATCATATAGATGCATTAATTTAATTTTTAGGTCATTATTTGTTTTCCCGTAATTTTCACTTACATTACTCTGTTTAAGATATCTTTTGTGCACAAGGAAATGAAGAGAAACATACCACAGGAGCCCCAAGGACTCACTTTTTTGTCTGCATAGTAGGGATCCAGGTCCTCCAGGGCCTCCGACACCATGCCTGGAGGAATGTCTCCGTAGATGAAGGGCAACTGCTTGCCAGCTTCCAAGTCCCTGTTAGGCTTTGGGCCTTCTTCTCCATCATCTTTCTTTTCTTCCTTGGGTTCCTGTGCTTTTCTTTCAGCAATGCGCTGCTCAATGCGGGCAAGAGACTGCTTGGTGAAGCGGACAAAGCTCTGAGGTCCTGGAGGAGGCAACGTTGCCATCTTTTCATCCTGTATATTTTATCTCCTGTTCAGCTCCTTACATAAGAGGCCTGGGTAGAAAAAAAGAAATATTTAAGTATGTGACTCTAAGGATGACACCTCACAAAACCAACAGGCTGTGGGTGACACTGAATACTCAGTGGTAGAGAGCTAGCCTAGCACATCTGTGTCCCTGAGTTTAGTCTTCAGCAGAACAAACAACAAAAAGAGTCATCCGTGAGAGGTCATATGTTCGTAGAATTATGAACTATGATAACTATTGTTGCCAGGCAATGCAAAAGACTTACTTCAATGATGTGTAATCATTTTAAAATGTTGCACTAATACATCAGATTTCTAAAGTTAGAAACCAAAGAAGAAAAAAACGATAATTTCATGAAAATATTTTGTATTCTCTTTACTTTTCATCTGATTCATCTTTTACACAATTCAACTCTTCGATATACTTTGCAAGTCTCTGACCTTGTCTCTGGTAGCTACGCTCTTTGAGTTGTCTTCCTTTGTCTCCCTGACCATCAGACCATAAGTGTTCTTATACTTCATGCCACTCAGACCCTCTGCTTCCCTGTCTTTCTAAAGGAAGCTCCTTTTTTGTGAAATAAAACGATGGTGAAGGTTTTTTTTTTTGGTGGAACTGGGGATTGAACTCAGACCCTTGTGCTTGCCAGGGAAGCACTTTTTCTACTGAGTCATCTCCCTGGATCCCCTAAGGTTTTTTTAAAACATATTTTAAAATAAGTATATTCTTCCTAAAAATTAGAAAACTGTGTTTCTTTCTTTTTTTATTTTATTTTATGGAAGGGTCTCCAGGTTGTTCAGGGTCTCACTACTACCTTGGACTCATAGTGATCTGCCTGTTTACAGCCTCCCAAGAGCTGGGAATACAGGCAGGTGCCACTTTGCCCAGTCTCAACTGCCATCTCAGTGTGTCCCAGGAGTGGGGTCCACATGGCAGGCCCAGGGATCGAATCCCCGGTCCCTGTGCCTGCTTGCAGGTGCTTTAATCTGATGAGCTATTTGGCTGGCCTTGCATTTGTTTTGTTTTATTTGTCAGAACCAGGGACTGAACACAGGCCTTTGTACTTCCCAAGCAAGTACTTATTCTACTGAGCTACCTCCCCAGCCCCAAAATGTAAGGACTCTTTCTATTTTATTGATTGATTGATTGATCCATTGATTTGGCACCGGGAATCAAACTCAGGAACTTGCACTTGCCAAGAAGGCATTTATGCTGCTGAGCTATCTCTCCAGCCCTGTATTCCTATTTTGAATCAAAACATCGTGTGAAAATATTTTGAGGAGAATATAGGAAAGAAAATTAGGTATTTGTGGTGAAATTAACATAAAAATTATAAAAAACTATTGGTAAAAAAAGCACTTTGAAGTGCTTTCAAATTGTTGGTGCCCTAATTAATGTATATGTAATCACAAACACATTTTTTTTTTGTAGAAAATCTGCATGAGAGCTGGGACACACTAACTTCTCTATATCAGTGTGCTGTGAACCTCATGATAGGTTATATATAGAATTAAATGAGAGTCATCTGTAAGCATAAACATCAGGTGGATTACAGTCACAGTAGGGCTTATGTGGTGTCAACAATAGGGAGGGTGCTGCAATTATTTTTCTTAAATTTCTTCTGTTCCCATGTCAAAGAACATGAGCTTCTACTAGATCAAAGTACATGACTTTTCTCCTCAGCTAATTGCGCTCAACACAAGTATAAACCATTTCCAGAAACCTATGTATCTTAGAAAGAAAAGGGGTCAAACACATTAAAAGGAAAAGAGAAAGCTTTTTAAATATCATCTTTTAAATATTAAAAAGTAAGGTCAACAGTTCCAAAAATGCTCTTTCCTGGTTTGTAACATAATTCATATACCATGGTATATGTCATCATCTTTCCCTTTTAATGTGCTACATCCTCTTAACTTATATGCTTTTCCAGTTACTTAATTTAGGCCTGCTATAACATCAGACATTTATTTTTTTCATCTTCAATGAATTTGACCAATGAGAGGGAGGCCAATCACACCAAATCACACAGCTAAGGCAAGTTTGTTTTCACTGTACTGAAGGAGAATAGAGTCGGCACACACAACCAGCATACTTTTTTTCTACTCAGCTGTTGAAAAGAGAGCTATGTACAAAGCTGCACCTGGAAAGAGTATCACGGGTAATGGGAGGTGGTGGCTGGCTACTGCAGTTTCAGCACAAGCTTCACACGGTTCTGCTATGAATTCCTAGAGTCACCGTTTCTCCTATTCACACCTGCAAAGACGGGATGCTAACTGCCTTTGAGAGTGGACAGTTAGCAAATTGTCAGAAAAGAGGCTGCATAAGGGATAATACAAAAGAGAATATGCTCGCAACATCAAAATAATTAATAACACTTGAAAACATGTCAAACATCACAATCATCAAAGAAATAAAAACGAACATATGAAACCAATTAGCCCTATAAATTAAGAAAAGATATTAATGTAAGTTACAATTCTGTTAGCGGAGAAGAACTGGGGAAATCATCACCCCATTCTGATGATAGAAATAAATAATGCATTCAAAAGCTTCAAGGGTAATTTGGCAGTATTTGTTAAAAATGTTGATTCATTTTTCTTGCCAAATAATTCCTTCCTAGGAATTTATCCAAAGGCATAGTCTCAGAAGCCTTCCAAAATTTATGAAGATGTTTATTGCAATGTTTTTGTATTATTGAAACATTGAAATGAATCCAAAAGACTAATAGTCAAGGTTTATTAAATAAAAAATGTCCAGCACTCGGGAGGCTGAGGCAGGAGGATTGTTGTGAGTTCGAGACCAGCCTGAGCTACAAAGTGAGCTTAAGGCCAGCCTGAACTGCATAGTGAGACCCTGTCTCAAAAATAAATAAATAAATAAATAAATAAATAAATAAATAAAAAATGTAAATAAATGCTTTCAAAGATTACTTAATCTTTGAAATGATATATTATGACAACTGATGGAATGCAAATTGCATACATACATGTGTATTAATTTTAAGTTTGACAAAGTATAGACAGTAAAATTAAATATACAGTGGTTGTGAATTATTAATTTTTATACTTTTCACTTCTTAGATTTTTATGATGACATACCATGCAATTATATCCATTAAAAATAAAATGCACTTTGAATGAAAGCACTGAAAATGATTGGATCTGATGTCTACATTTCATAAAGTAAGGTCATGTTTATGCTTGTGTTTAATTTGCACTTAATAATATATCACTGTATTTCTAGTATGTGTATACTATGATCACTTCTTCTTTACAGTAAAATGACAACATTGCATATAAAAACAATATATTTGAGTTCTCAAAATTATTTTGCCCCCTCCTCATTAATCTCATATTAGGGGGGTATGTAGCCAATCACTGAAAATAAAACTAGAATGCCTTATCCTGATATCTAAGACTTTGTATGGTTATAAGATATAAAAATTTCTGAACGTTTTTCTTATAAAACTTGTATGTATGTACATATCTATGTCTATTTGTTCATTTATTGATTATCTATATTCCCTTTATATATCTTCCTAGCCATTTCAACGTCAGCATGAAGTTCCTGACAACAGTCTGATCTGTGTATTTATCACCCTCCAGCCTCCTTATCCTCACTACAAGAAAAACGAGGATGTACAATAGGGAATATTTTCATGACATCACTGAAAGCTAGAGGCAGACACTCAGGAGTTTGCATGAAGAACTGGTAACAGATCAGAGTCCCTTCTAATGAGATTGATGCAAAGGCCACAGCGATAGCACTCAACTGCCCCCCCCAAAAAAAAGAAAAGAAAAGAAAGGAGAAAATCAGAGAGTTGGCACCTGTGGGAAATACATAAGAGAGTAAGTTGGTCAAGCCATCATGTTTCAGAATAGCTGATCTGTTACCTGTTATCCAGGTAGAATCAGTGGAGTTTATTTCCAAACCATACTTTAAAAACGAATCTTGGAATTAATTAAATTTCTCATCTCTTTTTTTTTTTTTTTTTTTTGCAGATAGCATAGCACACTCTAAATTTTTCTAAATTGAAAGCTACTTCAGAAGAAAACATTTTGCATATTCAAAACTAAAATGCATCAATTATGAAATAAAATTTATTCTCATAGGCACATTATGCAAAACAACTTTATAAGAAGATTGATAAAAATCATTATAACCATTTTTATGGACAAAGACACTTTGACTTAGGAACTGTGTTGCATCCCAATAACTACATCATAAAGTAAAGATGTTATAATCAAAATGTATTGAAAGTTGAGTGTGGTGGTGAATATAGGTAATCTCAACAATGTAGGAGGGTGAAACAGGTGGATCCGAACTTTTAAGTCTTGCTAAGTAACTTAGCAAGAACTTGTTTCAAAAACAAAAGAAAGCAAAACAAATAAACAGAGGACTGAGGTTATAACTCATCATGGAGTATGTCTGGAGCAGAGGAAAGAGAGACAGACAGACAGACAGACAAACTTTATTATTTAGTAACATAAAGCAAATTAACTTTAAAGAAAGTTTTAGGTTTTAGATTTTGTTTTATTAGAAGACCAGGAAAAAGTTTTCCATTTCAAAATTATAAAAGATACATACAAATTCCATTCAACAAAAATGACATAGTTTGAATCTGTATTAAAATTAATTCAAGGAACCAGGGAGATGGCTCAGTGGAATAAGCACTTCCCTGCCAAGCTTAAGGGCCTGAGTTCAATCCCTGGTTCTGAAAAACAAAAAAAGGAAGAAAATCAATTCAAGAAAGTAGAGTGGGAATGAGAGGAAAAGATTAATTTAATAAAAGGGGGTTTGAAGGAAAAAAAGAAGAATCTACATAGATAATCAGAAACGAAAGAAGAAAATGAGAGGAGAAAAAACGAATAAGAGAAAAATGATAATAATACCCTTGGTTCCCTAGTATATTTCCAACTACAATGAAAAAGCAAGCATATCCTTCAATATAAATATTCTTACCTTTTCTTCTCATTTTAAGCACTGCTCTTGCCACTCACACAACTTCGTATTAGGCAGAGCAACACCATTTCATATTCTTTATTCTTACTACGTTAGTTTTGAGGCATGAACTGTCTCTCCCGGGTATTCCCTAAACTTACCCTTCAAACCTGTCAGTGCTAGTGCAACTCGGATAATCTGCTCTATGTGTCAGCAAAGACAAGGCAGAATTACCACCGCTGTCGACTGCCTAGCATATCCTGTAACAAGCTGACTTTCCACTTCTGGGAATAAATGACATTCCCAAATAGGCAAAGATATTTAAAAATATGTTTATCAGGCTGAGCAGTAAAATATGGATTACTTTCTGAATTATTTTAGGAAAATTACATTTTTTTAAAAAATTAAGTTTCCTTGCAATATAATTTTCTTTTCTTTTCTTTTTTTCTTTTTTTTTTTTTTGGCAGAACAAGGGATTGAACTCTGGCCCCTCGCTCTTGCCAGGCAAGCACTTATTCTACTGAGCTAGCTCCCTAGCCCTATATAATCTTCTATAGTTCATTTTTAATTTGAGTTCCCACAAAATATTGAAACTGCAGCTTAATTTCCATTATATCTAATGTAAAATGTAACAAAATTATGCACACTGAAGTGCCTATGCTTTCAGTGTAAAAATATGTAGAAAAATCTAGTGCCTTTGGAGAGTCTTAGCAACTGAGTAACTGGTCTGGCTCTGAAGACATCATTTTGAACAATGTAGTTCTGGATTCTGATATTAAAAAGCAGTCAGCAGGAAACTACTTTAGAGCTCTTCCTGTAGTCTCCAGAGTTCTACAAAAACCCCATTTAGGAGGGAAAACTCATAGAGAGTTTATGTAGGCGTCCTCAGTCCAGAGTCTGCCTCTTCCAGAGGTCACAGAAGTGGGCCTCCGCACTAAAACTTAACTGGTATCTGAAAGGGAAAGCGTGAGCAGTCTGCGTTGTCAGAGCTGAGCCCATCTCAGCGGCCTCTGAAACGTCCTGGACGTGGAAATGCTTAATTTTTGAAATTTAAACTGCAGTTCTCAAGTGATTTATTGAAGTCAGAATAACAATCCTATAATGATTCAAGTACAATATTCTATTATGTCTATATAATTTTGTAATAAGAATTGTGGGAATTTTTCAGTGCTAGGGACTGAAGCAAAGCCAGCATTCACATTAGAGAAGCGCTCTCCACAGAGCTACAGTCCCATAACTAACTTGTGCTCTTGTACTGATTTTTATTAGCATACTTTGTTTTGTATATGAAATGTGTATAAGTGGAGTTTATTCTATTCAAAATACTTCCCACTGAATCCCTTTAAGCAGTAAGCTTTACTTGATAACTTTCAGTATTCCTTAAAGGAAGAAGTGCTTGAATTTCTTGCTTCTTTGTTATTAGAGGGATGAAGATATTTCCTTATTTCAAGGAGCAACAGATTAGGTATAAATTTACATTTGCATAATAATAACTGGCTGTCTTGCATACTGTGTCAGAATCTCTTGTAGACAATTTAACTTCTATTTATATAAAATTAAGATTAGCCTTATACACCTTATTGAATATATGCCAAAATAGAAATAAGATTGGCATAAATCTAAATTATTTGACAGTTGAAAGATGTAAAGGTAAGTAAAATAGAAGTTTTCATTGATTCTCACTATTAGTCAAATAAAGTGCTGCTTTGAAAATGGCACGTCTCTGGAAACAGTGATGTTTTTCCACAGGTGAAATTTTGACTGGAATACCGTGCACTCTTAATTTTTTCTTTTTTTGGCAGAACCAGGGATTGAACTCAGGCCCTTGTTCTTGCCAGGGAAGCACTTATTGTACTGAGCCATCTCCCAGGCCCTACCACACACTTTTAAGGCACCATGAAAACCATACATGCACTTCAAAAGCATCACAGAGTAAACCACAGTTAGCTTCCGCAATGCGAGCTCCCACCGACAGTGTGCGCCACTGAAACGGCGTGACGAGCGCGCACTTGTTTGCTGTGTTCCTGGTTGTAGTCACTTTCCCATTGCCAAGATACAACACTCAACATCCTGCACCTTAAAGAAGGGGAACTTTGGGGCCGGCGAGATGGCTCAGGGGTCAGGGTTCCATCCCTAGCACCACCTGGCACACTGGCCCCGCCCCTGGGTGCGCTGAGCCCGGGACTGAGTAGGGCGTGGTGGCGCACGCCTGTAATCCCTGCTCTGCGGAGGTTGAAGACAGGAGGATCACTGCGAGTTCCAGCTGCACAGTGACACCCTGCACAAAAACAAACAAACAAATAAACAAGAGGTTTATTTCACCCCACATTTTCAGAAGGCTCAAGGGCAAGATCATCCAGGCAGAAGAGCTTGCAGTGGGGCAAAGCAAGTTACTTTGTGAGGTCAAGGAAGTAAAGAAAAAAGAGCAGCCACACCCAGCCATAAGCTCATCAGTAGATTTACCCTCGAGGGTCCTAGCCCCTCCCAGATCCCCATTGGAGGCTTTGGGGAGGGTATTCCATATCTCAACCATAATTATCTTCTCTGCTCCTTAAAATTAATAACCTTGATCCAATAATGAGAAAAATAGAACAGAAATCTCAGTTCAGGGACATTTTACATAACATGAGGACCTATTCCACTTCAAGTCATGAAGGTCATTAAAGGCAAGGAAAGCTTTGGAAATTGTCACCGCCTAGAGGTGCCTAAGAAGGCACGACGGCTCAATGTAAGGTGGTACTTTGGATGGGATCTTGGAAGAAAAAAGGGACCTTCTGGAAAATAAAAAATGAAAAGGCAGACATCAATAATTAAAAATATTATCATTATGGTTTCATTGTGACTAATGTATAATGCAAATGTAAATTATTAGTATTAGGATCAATGTAAATTGGGTATATGGGAAAAATAAATATTACATGCATGCTTGCTATAAATTTATTGCAAAGTAGTAAAGTTTATTGAAATGAACAAAAAAATCCAAACACATAAAATTATAACATTATGTAAAATATAAAGATATAGATGAATTTACAATGAATTTAAATTTATCAAGTAAATACCCTGTATCTAAATTATTTCTAAGTGATCATTGACTTACAGGGCTAATTACTTTTAATTAAAACGGAAGATAATTAATACCTTAAAATTATAGCCTACAAAACAGCATTGCTTTGATCAATACGAGATCCATTAGAAATGCTGATCAATTTTGCCAGTCATTATGCCTGGAGGATGGGTTTCTATAAATGTAGCCTCTTGGGTCAGGAATGAGCTTACAGCTTATAAACATAGAGCTAGACTGGAGTCAGGATGTCTGAGTCCTAATTATACTTGAGAGTCATTATGACTCAGTAAGCTAAAAAGTACATCATAAGGCATTATTGTGTGTTTTCTTTTAGAATATGAACAATTTAACTTATTTGATAATGGTAAACATCCTAAATATTGTTTAAGTGGTTACATAGGAAATTTATTTCACATTAGTCTTAGTGATGATCTTAATATCCAGAATCCTCTTTTGGTTTCTATGTTACATGGCGAACCTTGGGGTAACAAATAACAATAACAAAAATTACTCAGATCCTCTTTTTGCTGACATCCAAACGCCTGTTACGATTGTGAAAGCTAGACAACAGACAGTTCCACTTTCTTTTTTCTTTTTTGTATTTAGTATAGGGTCTCCAGGGTCTCTTTACTTAAATCAGATTCATAGTTATCCTCCTGTTTGCAGCCTCCCAAGTGCTGGGATTAAGGTACACACTGCCATGGCCAGTTTCAATCGCTGTCTCAGCGTGCCCCAGGGGCGGGACCAGCACATCATGACAGGGATCGGGCCCAGCCTCTGTGCTCTGCCGAAGCAGGTGCTATCTGGCTGGCCCTGGAGCATTCCACTTTGACTGTCAAGGGTACATTTAACTATCGTTTCTACCGCAGAAGCCCCTTTGGTACCATGGTACCTTAAAACCTTCTGTGTTCAGTGACATCTTTTCCATTCATAATATCTGCAGCAGTTATAGGACAGTGTCACCTCAGCTGGCTTCAGGAACTGCTGGGGACTGGCAGAGCACACACCTGGTAGTGTCTGGGTGGGTAGAGGAATGGTGCTGGGGTCTACACTAGCTCTTCCCCTTTTTCTGTCTGTCACTGCTCCTCAGTTCTGCTTTGCATTACCATGAACTAAGCAACTTTGTCCCACCATGCCATTCCACAATCATATTTCTGCTATGAAGCCAGCCGCCATGGATTAAACCCCCTTAAAACATGAGTAAAATTAAATCTCTGCTCTATTAAATTGCAGGTATCAGGTGTTTTGTCCTAGCAACTGGAAAACTAACATAGTCTAAACTCCAGAGAAAAAAGAAACACTTTATTGAGTGAAGTGAGAGAATTGATATTCTTTTCCAGTATGAACTTCTATGACAAGTTTTCCTCCATGAAACTGAGACAGTTTCAGATGGATCATAGAACCCTTCTACATATATTAGCACCAAGGAAAAAAGTGAGACCTTCATGCACCAAAGCTCAGCACGTGAGTGGAACAGCAAGATTATAAAACTCTTAGGTGTCAATGATAAACAAGATAAATGTAACTAAAACATCCAAAGACAACTGGAAGTGCCCTTCAGTCACTGAAAAGCTCTGCAGTTAGGATACGAAAGGGAATGATGCTAGAAGACTGAACTTGAAGACTGCAGGAAGGGTGTACAGTGCAATCTGCTTCCCGAGTTGCTATTAAAGGAAATATCAATGATTTCCCATTTTACTAATCTAAATTCCTGCTAACACCTTTGGTAAAAGGAAATAGCTCTACTCAGGTGGTATGTGGTTTCTTTCTTTCTTTCTTTCTTTCTTTCTTTCTTTCTTTCTTTCTTTCTTTCTTTCTTTCTCTTTCTTTCTTTCTCTTTCCTTCCTTCCCTTCCTTCCTTCCTTCCTTCCTTCCTTCCTTCCTTCCTTCCTTCCTTCCTTCCTTCCTTCCTTCCTTCTTTCCCTCTTTCCCTATTCTGTCTACTTTTGAGGGGGCTAGGGAGAGTGGGACCTTCAAATTGAGAATTCCTTGTGCACCTCTCCCCTCTGTTTTTTGTTTGTTTGTTTGTTTTTTAGATGAGTACTCACTGACTTGCTAAGTTGTCCAGGCTGGGTTCAAACATTCAGTGCTCCTAGATCAGCCTCCAGGTGTTGTGAGCTTACAATTAGTAGGATGCACAGTATTTATGTTCCAACCCAGGGGTTTTTTTTTAGTCCAGAATAAAAGCTAGAGATAATAAGAAGAAATTTATCTTGTAGTCCTGTACATTATTCTGTAGTTCCTTTGTCTGTGTCGTCCATGTGGATGAGTCACGGCCAATGCTTGACCAGATTGCTCTCTGTGAGAGCCTGAGAGAAAGTTTTCTCTTCATGTGACTCTCCCCAGGCACACTTTAGAACTTCAATCTCTTTCCTCTGTGGCTCCACAATCTCCTTGCTCAGAAAATTTGGAGCTCACCTGAGTCTCATGATATTGCAGTACAGG
>PVKA01002686.1:0-121072 GCA_004027165.1 Ctenomys sociabilis | reverse complement strand
GGGCTAAACAAGCTCACTGGAAGAAAGATAGCCTCTTTAACAAATGGTGCTGGAAAACATGGCTTTCTACATGCTGAAAACTAAAACTTGACCCAGCTCTATCACCATGCACTAAGTTAAAGTCAAAAAGGATTAAAGGTCTAAACATTAAAACAGAAACATGCAATCTCCTGGAAGAGAAAGTAAGAGGAACTCTTGAAGACTTATGGGTAGGTAAAGAGTTCATGAACAAACATATATTTGCACAGGAAGCACTTGAAAGACTCAACGGTTGGGATCAACTCTTCTTAAAGAGCTTCTGCATGTCAAAAGAAATTGTCAACAGAGTGAAAAGACAATCCACAAATTTTGAAAAAATCCTAACTGATAAACAATATATTCTACTGTCTAGAATATATAAAGAACTAAGATATAACAGGGCCCTCAAATTTAAAGACCCAATTCAGAAATGGGCATCTGTGATGAATACACACTTCTCAGAGGACGAAATTAAAGAAGCAAATAAATGTATGAAAAAATTCTCCAAATTGCTAGTCATCTGTGAAATGCAAATAAAAACAACACTGAGATACCATCTCACTCCAGAAAGAATGGCTATCATAAGGAAATCAACCAACATCAAATGTTGGAGAGGTTGTGGGGAAAAGGGAACATTTCTCCACTGCTGGTGGGAATGTAGACTGGTACAACCATTGTGGAGGTCAATGTGGAGACTCCTCAAAAGAGTAGGACTAGAAATCCCATTCAAGCCGGCTATCCCCCTACTGGAAATTTTCCCAAAGGATCTGAAAACATTGTATCATAGTGATATCTGTGTACCTATGTTTATAGCAGCACAGTTTGTGAGAGCAAAATGTTGGAAACAACGAAGAAGTTCATCACATGAAGAATGGTTGAAAAAGATGTGGTATTTCTATATAATGGAGTATTATTATTCAGCTATTAAGAATGACAAGCTTGAAGCATTTATAGGATGCCACTTGAACATACATTCATAAGTGAAATAAACCAGACACACATGTGTACATATCATATAGTCTCCCTAGTATAAGAAGCGAAAAGTCATACAAATGGAAATGTACAACAACTAAAAAGAATTGAGTCAGATAAGGCAAAGTGAATGGCATATGCTGCAGGATACTAATTAGCTGTTCTGGATGGTTAACAACCTAAGTTCACAGATGAAAACTGGAGAAATAGAATTGCTGCAAGGCCAGCCAACATTTTGGTCCTAGCCTCTGAAGGTCAGCGAAGACTCAGGACATAGCAGAACCCATACTGTAACATCATGAAACTCAGTTGAGATCCAAATTTTCTGAACAAGGAGATTATGGAGCCACACAGGAAAGAAATCAAAGTTCTATAGTGTGCCTGGGGATTGTCACATGGAGAGAAAACTTTCTCTCAGTCTCTCACAGAGAGCAAACTGGTCAGGCATTGGCCATGACTCATCCACATGGATGACACAAAGAATCTACAGAATAAGGTACAAGATTACAAGATAAACCCTGAGGGGACTTCACTGACCTCATAAGAAACAAAAAGTACATGTGTTGGTATATAGGTCTTGCTCTATCTAGGTCTTCCATCCAGCAGAAAAGTATAAAAATGAGGTATACACCGCGGGGCCATAATAAGTTGCTCTGTAAATGGCTATGGTTGACAACTTCTTCAGATAAGTCACTATTGTTGTGGAATGCTGGACTGTGTTGGATTGTGTCATCAAGTTCAGGCACCTAAATTAGTTGAGTGACAATGGAGTGCCCATCTTTGACAGGTCTAGACAAAGGAAGGGGTATAGAAAGGAAGAGTCATGATGTGTGTGTATGGAAAATACATTTGGGATAGTTAACGCCATGCCTCTACATAATTCTATGAGAGGCAAGAGTTGCACTAATGGTGGTTGGACAGGATATTATGTTGGCTTCTAGTACTATGGACAACCACTAGGAAAATAACAAGGTAAAAAGTATTAATTATTGAATCTTTGATATAAGTCAGGTAAAAAAATAAGATAAGTAAACAGCTACACTCTTAATTTACTGATAAGAGACATCTGCTATAATAATGTCTGTAAGTATAATATCATGTATGCACCTTGTACGATACCACGACATTATGAAAACAGTTGGCAGTGTATTAATTTATCAAATCCATCTTGTCAAGGTATTGTAAAACTGTCTCATTGATATTTGTACTTCAATAAAAGAAAAATAAAAAAGGAAGTGTGAAACTAGACCTCAAACCTCAGTGTGAACACATCCGCCTCCAAGCCTGTGTTCACTTCATCACATTTTTCTACTGATACAAAATCTGCGTGTGGATTTATGAACTGGCAGCTCCATTATCAGTTTGCATAAAGGACTTAATTTGCTTCAACCAGGACTCGTAGTGACCGCATACTGTGCAGGAGCTCAAAGCCTGTTCCTGTCCCAGTCCCTGCACTTGCCTATGCAGGCATTTAGTCCACTTAAGTATTGCACTGGCCCCTGGTCTCGATCTTTAATGAACTAGGGTTCGAGGTATAGCCAAGTAGTGGTAAGTTTGCCTAGCAAGTGTGAGGCCCTGGGTTCCACTCCCAGCATTGAAAAAAAACAACAAAAAATCAGTAACAACAACAAAAACCAAAAACCTCTCCTGGAGTCTCCCCTACTTCTCCTAGTAACTGTAGTGTAGTGTGTGGAAGACAACTAAAGACCTCCAATCATTTTGGCTTAAGCAGCAGCAAAAGCAGTACTCTAGCTGAGAAGGCTGTATTAGGCTATATTTTTACTGAATCTTTTCAATATTTTTTTCCTTTTTAAGACAGGGTCTTGTTATGGAGTTCAAGTGTAAGATTAGTTTGCAGCCAGACTTGTTGAATTCCCAACAATCCTCCTGCCTCTGCCTCCTGAGTGCTGAGATGATAGGCCTGTACCACCACACCAAGCTTTTACTAAATCTTTTGAAGGTTCTGCAGATAACTGTCTGTAGAAATAGGAACTATTCCCTGAAAGCTTAGAATGGTGAATTCCTAGGAACTCAACACTAACATTCTCTACTATTTTTTTTTTTTTTACTTTTATAGCCCTGCTGAGTTAATATCCTACACACAAAATAAGGAGAACTGCTGAGTCATAATGTTGGCTCTTGATTGCTAAATCATGGTGGAAGCCACAGCTGATCAATCCTACCACCCCCATCTCTTATCTGGCTCTTTATAAGATCCATGTGGCATGCAGGTGTTGTGAGGATAGCTTCACCAATGGGGAAACAGTACTGGCTTGGTTATGGGAAGAGAGGAGCGAAACTATCGTCACAATTAGAAAACCATATAAACTTTGTCAAAACATGAATTCGACCTAATACACTAACATAAATAACCTAATACAAAAAAAAAAAAACTAATAAAGGCATGAAAGGACAGTGATCTTTGAAGGACAGAGCTTAAGAGACTTCTTCAATGGCAAGGAAAATAAAGAAATAAATGAATAAGTCACAGGAAATGAGATTTTCTTGAGCCAGCCACCAGGTGAAGGCATTATATAAATGTGACTTCTTATGCCACCTTTTTTAGACATAGTGGAAAGAATGAAAGTAATCTACAAAGAGTAATAGAGTTAAAGTAAGAAAATTTTGCTTCCAGTCCTCACTCCACACTTAAAAACCGAATGATACTTCTGAAGTAGCCTCTGCTCATTTCCTTCATTTATTTAACTATGAGAGTGAGGTAATTCTGCCTGACCACCTCCCTTCTGGGATTGCTGCGCACATAAATAACAAAACACAATCAGCAAAGAGAAATAGGGGTCTTTGGGATGCTGAAAATGCTATGCAAGCCCTAGCTACTTGACCTAGTTACATTCTGATGTGTTTATTAATTTGAGTAACAGAAGTTCTAAAGGTGCTGAGAAAGGTTCTGGAAGGTTCTCAGCTCTGGCATGAAACAGAAATGCATGCCATGTCTATTATTCAGTATATTAAAACACCACTTGGAAAACATAAATAAATTCAGTCAAATAAGCCTAAGCCAGAAACGGATGCAAACTGAAGAGGGTATCATTGGGTTGCAGAATTTATCCCCTACCAGACGGAAGAACATCAAGAACCAGCAAGGTTGCTGGAGCAAACAGAAACTAGGTGGGAACAAAATAATTTTTCGACCAGTGTCATCTCCTTCAGTCTATGATTTTGGGCAAATTTTGTGCTTCTCCTGACCTGTCAGCTGTTTAACCACAAGACAGGTAAAAGAACAAGAATAATACGTACCTTGTAATGTCAGTAAATGGGATAAATTAAATTAGTTTAAATAATATCAGGCAATGGCACAGGGCCCGGAGCGTGGCCAGTAGCCAGTGAAAGTGACTTATCTCATTTTCCCAGTTCCTTTCACAGTGTGCATACTTGTTTATTCATATTTTCCTCATTGGGAGAGAAAAATGTTTTGAATACTGCCTGTCTAATAGCCTCCCTGCATCTCCTGGGGCAACCTGAAAATAGGACTCCATTAAAATGTTTATATAAATTCCATCTTTCTCCATCATGTCTGATTATAATATACTTACACATTCATATTTCACTGAAACTGTTCTGCTCATCTTATAAAGGTGTCCTAGAGGATTTAGTATGTAAATACTTAGGATGCCTGACACAAACATTGAACCTAAAAATCTTTTAAATGTGGGAGAACACTCCAAAGAGAAAGTTGAGAGTTTTCTAATTTCCTTGCTCCTTCAGAGTAACACCACAGAAAAATACTCAATAAAAAGTCACTTTTTAGTTTACTGAATGGAAAAGGATTAATGAATGTATTATGAAGCATACTTGAACATTATTTCAATGTATGTGTAAAGGTGTGTGTGTGTGTGTGTGTGTGTGTGTGTGCACGCACGCGCACGTGTGCGCATGCGCATTGCATTCTTTTCCCGCACAAAGTTTAGCCTCTTCTTCTTTTTAAAAGTTGCCTTTCTTGGTCTACTGAAATTCTGCTCATCCAGATAAATGCTATTCCTTCTGGGAATTCTCACATTACAGAGGGGCCCTTCCTCTTCACCATAACATCAAGTAGCTGACTGTTCTCTGTACATTGTAACGTGTTCTCTAAACCATGCAGTACCTTTTCATTCAATTTTCATACCTTCTACATGTTTCCACGATTTAGTAAAGTATTTGGAATGTAGTTGGTGGTTGTACTAATTTTGCTTGAAAACGTGATGGATCAGTCCTGGCTTCCCTTTCTTTTCCATTAATTCTCACTTCAAGTTTGCCATGTGCGACAATGTGGAACTACTCTAAGAATTGGGAAGTGGGTCAGATTTGGATTGGCACCGGAGAAAAGATGATTCTTTTACTTCTCCGTTAATCTCCCCAGATTGTGTTACTGTGTTTTAATTATGTCACAGATAATTTTATGCCAGTCTCAAAGACAATATAATATAAGCATTACACTAGAAAATCATTAATTTGAAATAATAATAATAGAGTACCTTGTAATATCCTACAGCTACTTTTCCCAGTAAAATTTCAGGGAAGGTTTTGATACTGTCTTTGTTTCTCCATGGTGACTTAGGAGACTCATTTAAGAAAATTCTATATTAAAGGGCAAAGTTTTCAGTAGACATAGCCAACAATTGTGAAGTTTATTGTATGATTAATTCCTGGAACCCCTCTTCTCCACCCCTTTAATTCATGCAATCACATTGAATGTTCAAAGCATATAGTGCTGTTTGCAATAGTCTGTGTACAGTTAAAATGGCAATTTGAAAGGAAAGCCAAGTAACATCCCCCACCGCAGAGAACCTCGAAGGAAAGGGAAAGCAAAAACTGTATCTGTGTTTACTTCAGTTTGCTTATACTTTTGCACACACAATTCACTTAACTGGTCATCACAGCAAAAGCCACAACACACACATACACACACACACACAGCAGCAGCAGTAGCATGGAGCTAACCACATAACTCAATGGACAATACAGACAAACTGGAGTATAAACCAAGATTTTTCTACCTCTTTTCATAACAGGTTAGTGCTGGCCCTCAGTGTTGGTGTACAGTTTTTATGGCATGGGAAAATAGGGATGTTTCTGCCCTATAAAAATAAATGTGTTGAAGGCTTTAGTTTGTGCTTACACAATGTCAGAAAGTCCCAAAGGCACTGACACAATAACAAAAATAAATAAATGAAAAAAATCCCACAAACAAATCTACATCACTAAAACACATGGCAAGATAATAAAACTCTTGTAGGAAAACTACTTGTTTCCTAAATGACTTATACAACAGTTTTCATCCCATAATTGAAAAATAAAGAGTAAAATGACATGCTAGTGTGCCTTTGGTGGGACGTTTTTTGTCACCAACCATTATTCATATAAATTCCTTGGCTTTAAACTGTTTATTAGATCACTTTCTCTCTGCAAAGATAAAAAGCATAGAACCTTCTTTGCTCTTAAATTTTTAAATCTAAGGAAGGATTAAGGGTAAGAGCACAGAAATGCATGCATTATCATAAATAAGAAAAAGGACACATGGAATAAAAGTATAAATAATACTTATTATACTTATATTTATCACTATATACACTTCTTTCTGATCCTTAGTCTGACACAGGTAGCTGTTCACGTATGACATTTTTACCAACTCTATAGTGGGCTGGGACAGAAAGGTAAGCAGAAAGCATGAAGTCATGGATTTGAATAAAGGCAATACTTTGGCTTGTTTTTCTTTTTTTGCAATGCTGGGAATTGAGCTAAGGGTCTTACACATGCTAAGCAACTTCTCTAGCTCTGAGTGACATCCTTAGACCAAGGACCATGTCAAACAAAAAAGCTAGGTTAACAATGGGGCTAGAATAGTGAAACTGGAAAAATTTCATTCCACTCTATGATTCATAATTCCTCAAAAGATAAAACTTACCACGTTCTGTGCAATTTTCTCAAAAGATGTTCTGCGGTCCACTGTGTTTCCAGACTTACGGGTATGGGTTGGGGCAGGTGAAGGAAACAAGGGAACATTTAAAAAAAAAAAGAGCAAGAAAAACAGAGCAGAGAAAGATGGATGGTGAAACGTGACTGTGCCCACATTCCAAGTTCAGGTTCTCATGAAGGTTGGAGAGCTGACAAGGGCAAACTTCTGTCATGAGATGTGGACACAGTCTCCTTAGTGTTTTCATTTTTAACACAAGCTCTTTATGGACAAATGAAATAGTACGATCTCCAGAAAAATCAAATTAAGCAAAAAATTAGACAAGTGAAGCTTCGATGCTGGCCTTGGTAAGGTCTAACTTGAAAATCATGTAGCATCTTTAGAATTTCCTCAGAATTTTCTCATAGGACTAAATTTCTGTTGCTCACATCTTTAATATTGTAGAGCACTACTATAGATTTTTCTGCCAGGTGGAAATTCCATTCAGGTAGTCTACTACTAAAGCTTCTATTTATGGTGACTGGGCACTTGAAATATGCCTAGAATTTTATGGATTTTTATAATTAAAATTTATATGTAGAATGCCTCATGTGGCTAGTGGCTGCTTCAGTGGACAGTAGGACCACAGAATACCTATTTCCAGCTTCAAAGGCAATGGATTAAAAAAATCCTCATTGCCCTAAATTCATGAATTACATAAAACTAGAATCTAGCCTCAGAATTTCAAGAAACTATGGATTAAGCTGGACATGGTGATGCTTGCCTATAATCTCAGCACTGGGGAGGGTGAGGCAGTAAGATTGCCAAGAGTCTGAAGTCAGCCTGAGCTACACAGAGCTTTCCAGGCCAGCCTGCATTACAGCGTGAGATCCCACCTCAATATAGCAACAAAATGAAACAAAACACCATTATAGATTATTTTAACAGGAAAAGGCAATGAATTATTTTGATGTTTTGGCTACATTTTTCATCTCCTGTTAAACTGACCACATAAAGAGATATTTGGACAGCAAGATCTTTGACTATATGAAATCTTTTACAGTTCTCCAAAAAGTGCCTGGATACAATGTTAGGTATGCATAATTCCTCATCTGGACAGTAAGTAACTTGTGCTCAAAGCCAAATGAAAATACTCACATGGAAACATTACTACCTCCTGGCAGCTGTTGTTGAACGTTTGGGTCTATTTTCAGTTATGAATTTACCATCCAGTTTCTAAGTAAAACCTTTAAGGTTTAGACATTTTAAGGTTTTGGCATTGTTCTTTTTGTTTCAGTATTTTGTCTTGATTTTTTATAGCTAAGTATACACAGGATAACCTGAGATATGAAAAGGACATGCAATAAATTTTGTAAAGCATGAACATCTGCAGAATGAAACGAAAAGCAAAAATAATATAATAAGCAACCAACAAAAACAAATGGCTTAAATGGCTCTTTTAAAGTGAAATGTGTGTGTGGGGGAGCTTGAGGGGTATGTTCACTTACCGTTTTTTCAGCCCTTTGGTCCAGCCTCAGCAATTATTCTATACAATTGTAACTAAGAACTAGGTTAAGAAGAAAAAATAAAGGTCATAAAGAACCAATACCTTTTTCTTTGCCTGTAGAAGTTCCTGATAGGCACTGGATCTTATAAAACGTGGGTATGAATCACTTTTCATCAGTTTGTAAATATGCTCCTAAAAAGAAATCATGGTTGAGATGCTCCATTATTACCTCTCAGGAAAAATAAAATACTATGAAAGAACAGATCAATAGCGACTGAAAATAGTAGTGCTGCTGCTGCTGCTGCAGCAAATATCTTATGTTCACAGGACAGCTAGATCTTTCAATGCGTTATTGCATTTATGGATCAATTTTAAACTGGTTTGGGAGTTACTGAAAAGAAAAACCACATCCAGTCAATTGAAAAAAATGGAAATTGGTTTGTTGGGACATTATGAAATAGTTTTAAATCAAGTTGTTGGTTTAGGTAGAACATTGGAGAATATAAATAAATCTGCTCTTTGAAAATGACTCTCAGCCACAATAATGGCATGGAGTTGAGACTGCATAATCGTTCTGGATACCTGTGGCTTCCACACTTGCTGGAAGGCCAAGACGGCCCCGACAAGTCACCTCTTTAGTACAAACTACACAGAAAATTGTCATTCAAATTTACCATGGGACAGAGCTCATTCTGAAAATACATTTGTGACATTTAATTGCTAAAGCTGAATTTATATATATATTAAAATTATGCAAAGAACTGGTCCTGGTGGTATACTATGGTAACCCCAGAACTCAAGAGGCTGAAACAGGAGAACCACCATGAGTGCAAGGCTAGCCTGGACTGCAGAGTGAGACTCTGGCTCAAAAAAAATCAAATAGACTATATAAATATTAAGTCATTCATTCCTAATGAGTCTGCAAAGTTCTATTCATTTATGTAGACAGTCCTGGGGATGCTACCCAGGGCCTCAAGCTTGCTAGGCAAGCATTTCACCATTGAGCTACACTTCATGCCCTGTTCTATTTTAATGAGGAATGTTTGTTGAGAAAGAAGTTAAACAAAAAAAAAAAGTGTATTCATTGGATTTGGTTTCGGACTTGGGAGATTCTGTAATGGTTGACTGAAGCGCAGGGAAGCTTAAATGTTCCTTGGCCTCTCTGGTCCACTGAAGTAACAGTTAAATATAGTTACCAATATTTGAGGGTACCTTAGATGTCATAGTCATTACTCGTTTGGATAAAAGGTGTGTTTTAAGAAATGGGGCCATTTGTTTTAAATACACCAGGAGAAATCTGAAGTTAACTAGAATCCAGTCAATGTCATTCAAAATTAAGCCTTAATATGTAGCCCAAGGTTGAGCTTTAAGGATAGTTTAAACTTAGTTCTGCATCACAATTTATTTGAAAAGTGAAACTGTTTTTTGTTTGTTTGTTTTTTTTTTGTAGAACCAGGGATTGAACTCAGGCCCTTGCATTTGCCAGGGAGGCACTTATTCCACTGAGCCATCTCCCCAGTTTTGAAGTTAAACATTTGGGGATTCTGATCCTATGTTGCTCAAGATCTACTACTTACAGTTTAGATTCAGATCAACTTGTTCATTTATCTGATTCTCGGTTTTCTAACATGAAAATAGCATTGTGAGAATTAAAGAAATGTTAAATAGCAGAGTTTGGGGGCTGTCCAGTAAGGACTTTTATGTACTTGATTATGTGGAGGGATATTTTAAGTGCTGGCCCACCTTAGTTAATTTAGTCCTTACAAAACCCTAAAGAGATCACCAGCCATTATTATATTTGAAAACACTGAGGCATGGAGAACTGACATACTTGATGTCATGAGCAAACTCAAATCAGAAGAAAAGCAATTACTTATGGAACCTGAGTTCTAAACTTTACATCATTGCATCTTTTCTCAAACAACATCAAACATTGCTGGCATTCTCTCTTTGAAGACAGGATAAAAGTATCCACAAAAACTGGAGTTAAATAACTGTGTTTAATTGAAAAAAGTCCAAGTTCAAGGTCAGGTAGTAATGTTTTATGTATGAAAACATTCTTTTTTACTTTATCAAGGAGCCTGTTAAACTAGAATTTTTTTAGTGTCACAGATAGTAAAGCAATGCCTTGGTAAAAACTTCAAGGAAGGGTACCCAAACATTTTCCATACTGTAGACTATTAGAAAAAGGCTTGACATGTTTATCTTGAATTAAAAGAAAGCTACATCAGAAGAGAAATGAGCAACAGAACCTGAACTTTCATCTGCTTTCTGTCATGTGTCTTTGTAAAACGCAATTACTTCTCCATACAAGACCACAACTTAAGGACAGGGAAAGGCTGGCTGTCTGGTTAGCTGCTATAACCTGTTTTAATTTTCTACATAGGAGTCATTATTCTAAGGCAAAGCCAAGGAGAAATGGGTTTCCCACCAAGAATGGAAACAGGAATGTCATTTGTGTATATCCGTCTCTTCCACCTTATGTCTAAAAATGGTGTTATTAAAAATAAAGTACTAGCCGGGCGTGGTGGCGCATGCCTGTAATCCCAGCACTCGGGAGGCTGAGGCAGGAGGATTGTTGTGAGTTCGAGACCAGCCTGAGCTACAAAGTGAGCTTAAAGCCAGCCTGAACTGCATAGCGAGACCCTGTCTCAAAAAGACAAAAAAAAAAAAAATAAATAAATAAATAAATAAATAAATAAAAATAAAGTACTTTCAGGACTAATACTCTTTCCTCAAGTTTAAAATATTTTGAAATATGCAGGCCCACATTTAAAAGCCAACTTTAACATGTCATTAGGAAATAATAACTACCTCCTTGCAATTTTTATTTTCTCCATAGCACTAATACTTTTTGACAAAAAGAAACTGTAATTATTTTAAAGTAATTGAGGTTTTACTTGAGAAAAAACACTGAAAATTTGTCTTAAAAAATTAAAATGTAGGGGTGGGGAGATGGCTCAGTCGAATAAGCGCTTCCATGGCAAGCGCAAGGGCCTGAGTTCAATCCCCAGTTCTGAAAAAAAAAAGAAAGAAAATTAAAATATATTATTTTTCAGCTTAGAAAAACCATGATTTGAGTTTCACTGAATTTAAATCTAATGAAAGTCATGAAAATTTAGTTATGAAAATTCATAATAATGCATAACTTAGGAAAGTCACAATCTTAGAATCTACATATAGAAGATGCACAAATGCATAACACTGATGCCTTTGTCAGTGTTTGCTCAAACACTGCACGCCAAATATAGGAGAAAATAAAGTAAAAGATTTCAAATATTTAAAATATTCTTCCTTTGTGAAATCTCATGAAAAAATATTTAAATTTATGAAATCTCTAAAAACTTTAGAAATCCATTCACTTGAAGTATTTTTGTTTTTGTTCCTAGATAATTGCATTATACACAGTTGCTATGCAAACTGAAAACATTACAAAACATTTGCTGCCTACAAATGAAAATACAGTTGAAGTTTCAGAGTCGTCCACATCACAGGAGCCCTTCGGTGTCCTGCCCTACCTGAGCATCTTCAAAGGTGTATCGTCCAGGTTCTTTCACGTTGTGTGTTGTTTTGTCATAACTCTTAGAATCCAAGTTAATGGCACTGGGGGCCCCTGGAGCCAGAAATTCTTGCCATATTTCCTGAACTCGTGAGGGTACCTCTCGAATGGGTCTTTTCTTCAGGTCTTCCACTGCAAGCCAGAACCTGTACAAAATGTGACCTACAGTATTTACCCTGAAAGGGAAGGATCTGAAAACTCTTAGGATAATTCCTGATCATATTTTCATTTTATCACTCACAAAAGCAAAGCCACTTCTGAGTGCTTGCAGTATCAGGTCTGCACTAACTTTCCCTGGTTAACTGTGTTCAAAGATACAATAATTCTTGGCAAAGGAATATTAAAAATCATCTCTTTCTTTTCTTTTTCTTGGCAGAACCAGGGATTGAACTCAGGCCCTTGCACTTTCCAGGAAAGCACTTATTCAACTGAGCCATCTCTCAGGCTCCAAATCATCTTTTTCAAGTGGTTGCTGTTCAAAACAGATCTGCCACAGCCCAGATACTATGCAATGCCAATTTTATGGAAGTAAAGTAGTGCTGTTAGGAAATGACTTATTAGAAAGAGGAATAGAAGGGGAACTCAGAGTGTGGGCACAGAGTCTCTACTTGGAGGACAAAGTAGTGTAGTACAAGGCATTCTTTGGGTATTTTGTTCATATGAGCAATGAAGATGGGTATAGAGAAGAATTTCTGTTCTCCTTGAGAAGGGAACTACCAAGAGGCTTTCCTGGAGATAGAACAAAAACAAGTCTGGACACAAAATAAAAGAAATGGGGCTAGTCTGATAGCTCAGCAGACTAAAGCACCTGCTTATGCCGAGAGCAGCAACTGGTGTTCAATCCCCCATAAGCCGTGCCGGCCCCACCCCCAGGGCACACTGAAACTGCAATTAAGACTGGGCAAGGTCGCGCATGCCACCAGAACTTGAGGCTGACAACAGGAGGTTCACTACGAGTCAGATCTACGCAGTGAGACCCTGTAGGCCCTGCCCTAAATACAGGAGGGGGGAGGATGCCCTACCTGAAGAAACAGGGCAATTAGCTAATTTTAACCAACTTGTAATAATTGAAAGAGTTACAGAATGAGAAAAGCAGCAATTTTTCTTTTTTGCAAGCAATTACTTGAAAGGCTTAACTATGCAGATGTCTAGCAGCATTTCCTAACTATGGGAAGATACACAGTGACTTACTTCTGCACATCACTGTAGACAACCCACAAAGCATGCCCTGTTGCTTTTATCCAGACCTACTCCCCACTTTCTGCACTGTTATGAAAGTCCTCTTTCCCAAGTGTCTTCACAGGGTCCAAGCAAAACTGCAGTGGATGCTATCACAGGCGCTATCCAACGGAAAGGTGGGCTTGTGTGGCACCACCCCCGGACTCACCGGACCTGACACCATGGCACTTCTGGCTCCCCAAGTCACAAGACCAGGAGGGGTACACGTTTTGAATTGATTCACAGCATGGAGGCAGGCATTGCTGCCCAGCCAACGACACTCAAGGGCAGGACTTCAGAACTGCTTCAGAAAGGGGCAAGAATGGTGGGGTAAGTGTGTTTGAAGCAAGGGGGAGCTTTGAAGGGGACAGTGGCACTGTGTCTTTTACTAGAATGAATTTTTAAAAAATTAAATATTCAGTATGTTTTTTGATCATACTGCATACGCTAAGAAGGTGCTGAATCAGTATAAACTTAAATAATGAGCTTATCTTTTTTTTTCACTGGCTCTCAATTTTATCATTTTGGATAGATCTAGAAATAACATTGAAAATATAGATGTAGATATTCTAACAATTTGTAATGGAAAAAATGCATGACAAAGGAACTATGAGTGTCCTGCCTCGATATGACTGGAAGTCGGGTAAGTGCTGTTGCCAAGTGCCACGCGGAGGAACCACTGGTAGAAACCCATGCTGCACCCCAACGCGCCTTATTTACCAGACCTGGCCTGTGCAACTTTTGGCTTTTCCCCAAAGATAAAATGATTGGGAAAGGTAAATATTTGAGTCAGTTAAGGAGATGGAGGCAGCCACGCAGAGGGAAAGCATGCACCCTCTACTGTCTTCGTTCCAGTCGCTTTCCCTTTCTGCTTCTTCCCCCCTCGCCACCCTCTTCTTATCACCAGCTCTCAGCCTGGAGGTTATTTTTCCTCGCACACCTTCGCTGCCCTCTGCACTATGTCAGGACCCCTCTGCGCTTCTCTCTAACCATTCATCGCGTCGTGTTGGGACTTCTGGTCTGCCTTTGCCACTAGACGGTAACTAACACAAGCGCAGAAGCCCTATTTTTGTCTGGCTACGTGACCCTGCCGAGGCTCATCACTTGCTTACTGCTTCGCCATGATTCCCACAGTATCGCGATCTTCACAAAAATTCTGAGAATGAGGGGAAAATCTAACCCCTCATTCACTAAAATGCCAGAATTCTCAGGCTGGAATTTGCATGCATTTTTTTGTCACTTAATAATGATGTAACTTCAGCATAGAAAAATGTTAATCTGTAGGCCCAATAAATTGTTTTAGTTACCACAGGGCTTACAACGGTGTTCCTCATGCATTCCTGTAAACTTTTCTTTAATTTGATTAATTTTATTGGCACAATTTAGCTATACATAATGATGGCACTCATTATACTTCTTCACATTGTCAGAATCTTTATAGCAATTTAGAGAACGAGGAAAAAAATTAAATAATTCATCACAGGGAATTTGTACCTGTGTATGATATATTTTGATTCCTCTTTTTTCCCTAATCCCCTCCCCTCCCTTCAACTCCGCTTCCCCTCCTTATTTATAAAGCTATGCTTCCATTTTATCATTTTACTTTTCCTTAATGTATACGATACAGAGTCCCACTGTGCAGCTTCGACTGGTGTGATCCTCCTGTTTTCAGCTTCCCCAGCGCTGGGATTAGCGGCTTGCACCATCGTGCCCAGACTCGGTCATTGGTTCAGCATGCGCCCAGGGGTGGGGATCAAACCCCAGTCCCTGTGCTTGCCTAAGCAGGCACTTAGTCCACTGAGCTATCTCACTGGCCCTCTCTCTTATCATTTTCTATTGTTTTTTTCTTTTTCCTTCCTTTTCCCTTCCCCCTCCCTAATATCACCTTCCCTTAGAACAATTGCTTCCTATTTTACAATGTATATATCTTGTTCCTTTTTTACTCTCTCCTATTCTCACTCCAGGAAGACAAATAGTAATCCACATGTATATGATTTATTTTACAAAAGAGTATGCTTTGGTTTGTGTCCAGTTGTTCCCCCAAAGCCTCATTCAGTCATTGGGACAGGCTCTAGAGTTTGTGATGAATTCATGATCCATGAGAAGATTATGGGTATGTGTGAGTAATCTGCATACAATATAAGGAAGGGAGAGAGGCTTGCTAGCTGCCACACCCACTGATCCTTTCCTTTGCTCACCTTAACTGCTGCCCTCTGCCATCTGCCACTCTGTGTTGGAACCAAACGAGCATGGACTGAAACCTCCACTAACTGTGAGCTAATAAATCTTTCCTTCCTTAATTTTGGGTGTTGGGTATTTTGTCCAGCAATGAGAGAAAAATAACTGGGGCAGAATATGATCTCAAGGTACATCTATTTGCCTAGAAATGTCTCAAGTTTATTCAGAGCATTCCAGCACAAAAACAACAAACTCATAAAGAAAAAAATAAGGAAAATTATATCTTTCACAAAAGCATAAAAGAAAAAAAAGAAATACTTAGGAATCAATCTAGCAAAGTAAAAGATCTATACATTGAAAAATACAGATTTCCTCTAAAACAGGGATCAAACAGGATATCAGAAAATAGAAGAATATCTGTTGCTCAGAGTTAGGAAGAAGCAATGTAGCCCAAATGGTCATACTCCCAAATTAGAATACAGATTTAATGCAATTCCAATCAAAGTGCCACTAGCATACCTTACAAAACTACAGAAAACAATACTAAAATTTATTTGGAACCAGATGAAATCAAGAATAGCGAAAACAATTTTCAGTAACAAGGGCAAGGCAGGGGGCATCACAATCCCTGATTTGAAATTATACTATGAAGCTACTGTGATAAAAACAGCATGGTACTAGTGGGGGGGCAGACCTGTGGATCAATGAAACAGATTAATTAATTGATTAATTAATTAAATGTATTTAGTACAGGGTCTACAGGGTTTTACTACACAGATCAGATTCGTAGTGATTCTCCTACTTTCAGCCTTCCAAGTGCAGGGCTTACAGGTGTGTGACACTATGCCCAGTCTCAACTGCCACCTCAGAGTGACCTAAGGGTGGAGCCTGCACAGCAGGCAGGGGATTGAACCCCTGGCCCCTGCGTCTGCCTGAGCAGGTGCATTAATCTGCTGAGCTATCTGGATGGCCCAATGGAACAGTTCAGAAGATGCAGACACAACTCCAAACATACTCAGCCATCTTATGTTTCATAAAGGGGTCAAACACATTCACTTGAAGAAAGAGAGCTTCACTAATGAACAGTGGTGGAAAAACTAGTTTTTCACATGCAAAAGGCTAAAACTGGATCCATTGTTATTATCATGCATTGAAGTAAAATCAAAAAGAATCAAAGATCTAAATATTAACACAGAAACATTAAATCTGTTGGAAGAAAGAATGGACAGAACTCTTGAAAGTACAGATGTATGCAGATATTTCATGAACAAATGAATTTAGTTTTCTCCTTTTTTTTTTCTTTCCTCAAGGTAATGTTTGAGGCTATCTTTCCTCTTCCTTGAGATACCTGTCGATTTTCTGCATACTTCTGCATTATTTGTTGCTGGTATCTGTTAAATCTCCTGAAATGAGTATGATAACTCCTGGTACTACTTAGCTCTGATGAAAACAAATGAATGCTGAGATCTTTTTATAAGTGAATTTCACAGGACTCTGTAAGTCAAGGAAAGGTAAAAATAGAGCATCAGATTTCAAAAGAATGATGAATGAAAGAGCTAATGGAAAAACAGTTTCAGGTAGGGAAAAGTTACCACTCACTTAGGTGACCTATATACAGAGCTATTACAAATCCACTCCCGTGCGTTGTCACATTACTGAAATGCTGTTCCAGATGCACCTCAAGTTAGAAAATTCCAAAAATATATAAGCATGTTCATAACAGATGGGAGAGGTGGTGTCCTGCTCTCATTAAGAGCTCGGTACAGCACTGATTCCGACTGTCCTGTGGTTGTATTTAAAATTGCCAAGTAAGTGATGGGTCCCTAGAGATTTGTCTAAAGATATCTGATTGAGGTATTCATTCTCTTCTGTAACTTACTTGCAAACAGACAAACAAAACTTAATAAATAAGTGACAGTTTAATTTAACTGTACAAATACAACTGACCATTCTCTAGCATGACAAATATTCTGTACTTTTTATGGAGTCCTTTTAAAAAGTATGAAAATGGTACATTTTTAAAAAGCCAGAAGCAATTTGAAATAAAATATTATAAATAATTAATGATGGTGAACAAAATTGTCTTGGTTATCTCCAACTTTTTAAGTGGCAGAAATTCAACAGGTTCATAACATCATCAGGATGTTGTCAGAAGACAAATGATTCTGCTCAATCTAAACTATCTAGACATATCCTATTATCTCTTTGGCTTATAGCATAAGAACAAAACATTATGTCTTACCTTAGATTTTCTGAGCTGAATTCTGACTCTAGAAATTTAAGGAATTGTTCTCTCCCAACTGGGTCTTTCAAGGCCTCATCCATACCAAAACCCCATCGTTTTACCCTCTGTTGGCTTGGTTCTTTGCTTTGAGATATAAAAAAAGCCAATGTATTCCTCTCAGTGCAATTCTTATTTTTTGATTACAGTTCTCTTCAAAATCACATATATCTTAAAATTTTCATCTTTAACATCTTTCAGGAAAAAATATACCACTGTTTTTCAAGAAATCATAATAATGTATAAGTTAAATGAATATTTTATTAAACAAATCATTATAATAGATCATTATTTATTTGATAAATATTGATTGATTTATATTCCTCTCCTTTCCCCTCTCCTTTCTTCTCTTTCCCTCCCTTCCCCTCCCCTCCCTTCCTCTTCCTTCCCCTCTCCTCTCCTCTCTCTTTTTTCTTTGCCGTACCAGGGATCGAACTCAGGAGCTTGCACTTGCCAAGCAGGTGCTTATGCTGTTGAGCTATGGAAATAGCAAGCCTCATTTTCTGACCACTAGCCACCTCACTGTCATAGTAGTATGCTGTACTGGGGAAAATGCATTGCTAATAGAAAGGCTTCAAGGCTTAATTTATGACTGCTGTGATTAATGTGACCTAATCCTCACCCATCAATGACATTTTGGAGATCTAGCTTCCTTATGTGTAAAAACGTATAATTTGTGGCTAATGACTCCTGGTCTGATCAAGTACTCTAGATCCATGGCTGATGGTCCACAAATGTAATTTAGTGAGGTTCTGCAGAGTACTGACCCTTTCTTTGTACAGACATGAATTTTCTGTGCTTCATTCAATATTGTTGCTATGGGGTCGGTGGGATAGCTCAGGGGTCTAAAGCGCCTACTTGGGCAAGCGTAGGTAAGTGCACAGGCACCACATGCCTCACCAGCCCTGCCCCCCCGGGGGGGCTCAGGGGCCACAAAACATAAAAATACAAAAAATTGTTGCTATGATGTTTCTCCACAGTAGCTCATGAAGAAATTAGGAGTCCTACTTTATAAGTTGGTGTTCTTAAGTCAGTTTCTGATCAGTTTCTCATAGTGTTTATGGTAAATTCAGTTAGCTGTTAAATTAAATTTATAGACATGCTTGTATTGGGCTTAACTAAGTGTAGATTTTAGCCTTCATTTTATGTGAATGTACAGTTATTTGTGGCTGTGCGGTTTCAAAGACGCTAACAGCAATGAACTCAATTTTAAAGACTGAAGATCTGAACATCAATACATCTTGAAACTATACTATTGGTGGCCTTTGGTCACTGTCATTTTACTCTCAACTTCTACGAAATCAGCTTTTTCTGTTGGATTTCTCATATGAGTCCCTGGTTATTCCAAGTGAATGGTGAGCTTCCATTCCATCCATGTTGTCGTAAGTGGGAGAATTCCATCTTTTTATGGCTGAATGGTATTCTATCAGCGATGCAAATATTAATACAAGAGCAAATGACTGACAGTTCAAAAGCCATTATCTTGCAAAGAATATTATGTCATGGAACAATTTAGATTAAAGCAAAATCATTTTTATAATTTATTCTTTATAGGATTCTTCCTAGCACATTCTGTGAAATAAGTGAATTTGGGAGAAAAAGAAAATGTCACTCACCTTGCTTCAAGTTCCCAGAAAGTAGTGTCATCAGACAGCCATGGGTTGGAAGGATCAGGTGGCACAAGAAATGGATCATATTCTACATACTGTTCTGTATAACTTAGTAGACTATGGAGAAAAAACAAAACAAAACAATATTTCTGCGTTTTTAGTTTTCTGGCTGAAGATATGCCCAGACCAAAGTAATGGAAACAATAAAAAATGTCTAGCCTTTAATCACTCATTTATAGAATAAAACACAATGGAAAAATTTCATGTTTCAGTGACATACATGAAACGACTTATTGCGCTTTCAGTAGACAGATGTGGTTCAGTGTTTACCACTCCATGCGACGCACAAGTGGGCCACACAGCGGGCCGCATGCAGGCTGCTAAGGGTCAGTTTTTGTCCTTGGTAAGTGGATTCTCCATTCACAGGAGAACTTATTTTAATCAACTTGGAGAGAGAATTAAAAAGGATTGTTTTTTAGTTAGAAGTATTTATAGGAATTACTGATAATTTTTTTCTTAAAAAAACTGTACTTAAAAAACAAAAGTTAAGAGGAAAAGAAGGTGTCAGAGAGAAAGGATTTAGTTTTGCCCCAAAGTGAAAAATATGAATGCCATTAAGAACATTTAAATGAAGAAAGGGCAAATCTAAAATTCTAAATTTAATTCAAATGCTAAAGATATTCAGTAACAGAGTAGATTGCAAATGTTTAAACAATTTTACAAATATTCTCCAAGTTGCCAAAACATAGCTGGTAAGTTAAGTTTCATTTCTTGCACCAATAATGAAAGAACTTAACTCCTTGGGATTACTGTCTGCACCTTATGTTTGGTTGTAGAAGGATTTCACCTCTAGGGAATTAAAACAATAATGGTTATGCTGTCCTGAAACTATAACAAAAGAGCATTTTGAAAGATTTCTTAAGGGTTAAAGAGCAAAATAACACACTTCTAGTTTATAATTATTTATCCCAACTCCCTTCTCTCACAACAGTTCTCTTACCATTTTTTAAATAAATTTGTGTTATGACAAATGCAAAATTTACAATGGCATCTTGAATACTTACCTGTCAGCAACCTTTGACATTTTTAACCGATGTCTATCTAACTGTATTTGCCAATATTTTATCTGAAAAGATTACAGAAGTAGTTATGTAAGGGAAGCACCACAATTTCCATCCCTAAGCTATTAAAATCTATTTGAAGTTAACATAACCAGTACATTTATACAATGGTAACAAGTGTGACTGTTGTGCTTACTTAATAAAATGTAACTATTTGAGAAGTGTTCTGAACAATTCTAGTGAAATTTTAAACATTTTATTATCGTGAATAATCAGATGCAGATCTACATTTCCTTACAAACATTTATTTCAAAAATAAATGTATTTTCATTTGATTCTATAATTTTAAAATAAATTCTACCTCCTGGAGTAATCCCCACCAATGCCTGGCGTTTAGAGAGTATTTTGCCAACTCATGAAATAGACCCACATGCACATAAACAGATGCTGGAAAATTTAACAACTTTCTGAATTACTTTTCTTTCATGGTGAATATAAATACAGCAGAAAAGTACATGTTATGTTCTTAATAAACCACAGTGCAATAAAATGTTAGGAGGAAAAGTCAAAGGAAAGAAAAGCTCAATGATTAAAGCAATCAAAAGATACAACTTTTTTCTATGAGATACCAATATTTACTTTGAAATATTTCTTAGAGCCAAAGTATTGATCAATGATATAGAAAAATGATTTTTTTAAAAAGCTAATGAGGCAGTGGTGCGGATAGGGACAAACTCCAAAAGGTTACAAGAAATCATTTCTGTAGTAACAAGCGTAAGCACTTTAATACCACATCATTAGATGTGAGAAATGCTGCCACCATGGGCTCAACCTCTTGTTCTTCTCATGGACAACAATTAACTGAGAATATTCTACCTGAGACAGCTGACCACACAAATCACCTTTCAAGATACCCACTATTCACACTCACTATCTGGTTTCCACAGCTGTTACTCTGCAGATCCACCATTGGTCACTTTACAGGTTTACCTACCTGTTGGTGTAGCTCCTCTTCTGTAGGAGGTTTGGTTTCTGGTGTGGGTGTGTGGGTAGGACTGTGACTCCTTATATCATTTTGTAAACCATAGACAGACTATATTAAAATAAAACAATAGATTAGGTCAAAGTGCCATTGGAAGTGACAGACTTTCTAGTTACATACTTCTCCAGTATGTAGCCCAAAGCTTATTTGGTGAAGCTTCTAACCAAAATGCAAAGGGTGGTGCTATAATAAATATCATATGCATGTATAAAATAGAAGCACAGCCCTTTCAAAATATGTATGAGATTATAAACTTGAACAGGATAACTCATTACATGTAAAATTATGCTGAGTACACTAAATTGGGATGACAAGGTTAAGCCACATTTACTAATTATTGATTTCAAGGTAAAAATTGAGGTGGATACAAAGTAGAACAGAAAAGTAATTATCCAACAGAAGATAAACAGAAACTGATTATCATACGAAACTGTGCATCAGCACTTCCTAGAAGTGGCTTAAGAATTCTGACTTGGTTTCTGATGGTGTGGACAAAGGCAGCCCACAGCATTCTGATTTTCTCTTCTCCACCCTGGGATATTTACAGTACTAGCCTTGCTGCTGGGTGCATCTGCAAACATAGGAGTTTTCAAAGGCTTCCCATGGCTTTGGGATTCTTGATACCTGTGTTAGTGCTTAGATTTGCCCAAAAGATGAAACCCACTGCTTAGGAAGACTCTATTTAGAGAAAGGCCCATTGTTTCATAACTATAAAGAAGAACCTAGAGCTGAAGAGCTGAAGGGAGACAAATATCAGGTCAGGTGAGCAGAGAAGCCAACTTTCTTTTTCTTTAGTATCAAACTATTTTTATTTTTATGAAACAACAAAGTATGTACTGCACACTATTGAGAGCTTTTTCTTTGGACACAAGGATGAAAGGTGAGAGCTTAATAGACATGTGTGCACCAGGCAAACCTAAGAGCTGTCAGGTACAGTTTGCAAGGGAACTGTTAAAAGAAGACCAGAGGGGATGCAGGCACTTCATGGGCCCTATTTCAGGCTCATCGCCCCCTCAGAGTTCAAAGTTCAAATGGGCTTTGCTCCCCCTCTTCTTTCTCTCGGTCCTTCTGTGCTGATCACTACGCTTTACTTCTGTACTTGAATCTTTTAGACTGGATTTTTTTCTCCCTAGATTTCCTCGATTCTACCCTTCATGTTTTTTCAAAGCATTTAGCTATTTGGATAGTTCAATGAAAGTCTAGACTATTTTGATTGAGACCTTTTAATCCTTTCTCCTGTCCCATCTCTAACCCAATGCCTGTCACCTGCCACCATGACAACAAAGGACTGACACATCCTTCTCATTCCCTGTTCACAAGGTTGTACTAAGTATAAGCGAATTTGCCTTGTTTCATTCATTCATTCATTCATTCATTCATTCATTCATTCATTCATTCATTCATGCATGCATTCATTCATCACTGTTTTTAGTCTTGCTGTATACTAGAAACCCTGCTAAACATTAAGGATATAGAAACAGATCAAATATGATTCATTCTCCATTGGAATTTATAACCTAGTAGAAAGGAAATGATACATATACAAGGTATGATCCAAACATACAATGAATATCTAAGTTTTAAAAATTGTTACACTAAAGCATACACTACCATTAATATCCTCCAAATACTCTCCACACTTCAAACCTGCTTATATCGCCATTTCCTGACACTTTTTCATTAGTATATGTTTTCAATACATAATTAGCTTTGAAGCAGTTCTGAAGTTTTCATTCTTTTTTTTTTGTTTTGTTTTGTTTTTTTGGCGGAACCGGGAATTGAACTCAGGCCCTTGTGCTTGCCAGGGAAGCACTTATTCCACTGAGCCATCTCCCCAGCCCATAAAGTTCTCATTCTTAAGTGATTTTTACATGATATAATAAAAATAAGCTACTGCACAGTGCCTGCAGCAGAGTCAGGCTTATAAAACCCTTACAGCCTGTCCTCATTCTCATCTATCGGATCTGGAACCCTGCAACTTCTGGCTCTTCCCCGAAGGCAAAAGGACCATGAAAAGTAAACGTTTTGAATTGTTCAAGACATTGAGGCAGCCATGACAGCAAGACTTGTGACATTCATAAAAGAGGCCTTCCCGAACTGCCTCAGCAAGTGCTAGGAATGATTCCATACATGTGCTTGAAATGAGAGGTAAGATTTTGAGGGGTATTAACAGCAATGTGTCATCTAATGCAACATATTTAAAAAATTTAAACACATACTACATTGTCAATGAAACCTTCTGCACATGTGATTAAATCTGTGCTGCATATTTTGAAAGAAAATAATAAGAAGACTAGGAGATTTAATTTACACTGAAGAAATAGGAAAGGCCTACGTACAGGGATCCTAGCCATATTTCAACATGGCTAAATTACCCTTCTGAACTCTGAAATAATAGTTGCAGCTAGTTTTAAAAATTAGGTAAGCAAGTGGCCACCAGTGGTATCATGGCTGTCCTTCCTAGTGTCGGCTACTTTTCCATTTCATTGCTATTTTTTTCTCACTTAGGACTGAACACAGGGTCTCCTGCCCTCTAGGCAAGTGCTCATACACGGACTTATATTTGCTCCCCTCACATGAATTTTTCATAGGACAAAAGACTCTGAGCTGGAACGTTCCATTATTTTTTACTTTTGTTGAATTATTTAAAGATCTTTAATAAAATATAAATCATGTAAATAGTACTCGCAGAACAATACTTCCAGCTGAGAGTTTTTAAAGTAAGCTTTGTGGTTCTGATGATAATTAGGAAAACTGTTGGAAAAATGTTGGAATTCAGGATGTCAAAATATAAAACAATCTCTAAGTTACAACCTATCTCCACATTTCTATAACTATTTCAACATCCAGACATCTCATGGGAGGTTCACAAAACTCCATATAAAACCATGACTCAAATTATTGGGAGGTCCTGCTTAACATCTTCCAGAAGTCTAACTATTTGCTCTGAGATTATGTGGAATTGCTATTTTTTTTCTCTAACTGATAAGTAAACATCAGAAGCCCTTCCTGTCATCAAGCTGAGCGATGTTTCTTCGCTGGGACTGGCAATGGCTTTTAACTTTGATTCCTGGCTATAACAAAAACAGCCACAATGAACACAGTATCAGGTCAGGAAATTCTCTTATGGACAAAAAAGGCAAAGATGCTCATCCATTTTTGACAGTCAAAATTCATGAGGGTTACTGCAACATGGAAGGCTCTGCATTTTGTAGAAAAAGGAAATATATTTAAAAAGTGGTACAGGGTTAGAGGGAGTAAAGCTAACGGTAGGTAGGATTACAGAGAAAGTGGAGTTTAATTTTTAAAATGTATTAATATTTGCAGATGTGGAAAGTCAAACAAATAAATTGGGACTCAATTTGAGCATTAATAGCAAAATGAATTTCTTGAGATTCTTTGATTTGATTAACATGACCTTTTACCTTCCTAGTGCCTAGAAAAATGTTTGAATAATTTGCATATGCCATCCAAATTATTATGGATAACCACTAAGAAGATAACAATGTAAAAAGTATTAATTATTGAAACTGTACTATAATTCAGCTTTAAAAAAAGTTATACAGCTACATTCTCTTAATTCATTGATCAGAGGCATCTGCTCTAATAGTATTTGTACATAGAGTATCATGTATGTACCTTGCACAACAAAAAGCCACTACGAAAACAATGTGGAATGTATAAATGGTTGAATCTGTCCTACTAATTTGATTTAAAACTGTCTCATTGCTACTTGTTGTTAAATAAAAAAAAAATAAAACAGCACAATAGAAGTCAACAGAGATTGATATGGTTTGTGTCTAGTTGCCCCCTGCCCCCACCCCAAGCCTGATGTAGTCATGGGACAGGCTTCTAGAGTTTGTGGTTAATTGATAATCCAATGCTGGGATTATGGATTTGAGGGCTGCTGGGATTATATGTGTGAGTGCCACATCCACAGAGAGCCTGAGTGCTCCGTAAGGGAGACAGGGTGCCTCTGCTGTTGCTGCTGCCGCCGCCACCTCTTCGCTCTTGCCGTTTCCCACCACGATGAACTGCTGCCCTCTGCCATGTGCCACTCTGCCCTGGAGCCAGCCACAGTATGGACTGAAAAGTCCACAAACTGAGTGAGCTAAACTTTTCCTTTCTTAAAAATAAAAGAAAAAACAAATTATTCGTTACATGAAACAAATCCCATTTTTACCCTAATCTGATCGTTCATTTGCAAGTTATCTTCATGTTTTAAAACTAAAAAAAATTCCCTCTTGATTTTGAGGGGTTCAGTGCTATGGTCTTAGTTTTTGTGACCTCCTCAACTCATATGTTGAAACTCATGTCCCCAAGGAGACAGTACTTGCGGGTCGGGCCTTTGGGAAGGATCGGGACCTGGGTGATGAGTAACATTTGTGCCCCTGTACACAAAGCTGGGGCAGCTGTTGGTCCCTTCCGCCACTGTGCAGACGCATCCTGCAGATGCCATACAGGAGACAGAGTGCGAACCCTCAGCCACCTCAGGTTTTTCCTTGTCTGCTGTTTGACTTCCCCAGATCTCTGGAATTATGAATAAAAATCTTATATTGTTTACACATTAGGAAATCTAAGCTATTTCATTAAAGCAACCTGAATGGACTAATATAGAAACTTTACAATAGAAACTTAAATGTGCAAAGTGCAAGATGCTTTTCTGCTTGTGTGGAGTGCAACCGATGGGAATTTTCTTCCCCGGGCTCTTTGGGAGACTGTTTCTCTCAACCAGAGAGCAGACTGTGACAATGTCTCCTCCACATGGAGGAAGTCAGAATAAAGGGAAAAGCAGAGGAATACCCCAGAGAGAAAGAGCACAAGACCTCTGGCTGTATTCTAGTCCCTCTCCCCAGCACTGCCCTTCCCTCCCCCGAAGATGTCATTCAGAAAACCCCTCTCCTGATTTAGTTCAGTCTGAGAAGAGTTTCTGTTGTCAACAACTTCGTGGAATGCTTGATGTAACAGCATTTTCTGTATTGTACGATCAGGGTAGTTAATTGTCATGGCATACATTAAATCTTAGATCTACATGTCCCATAATTGCAAATGAAGAAATGTCATCTTTCAATGTACAAACAGTTATAAACACTATATTATTAACAGCACAAACACTGCACACCTAATCATCACTCTTCTAATTGCTTTCCCGGGGTGTGGACATTACTAGCTCACATATGGTGTTAACTATAATGTTAATTATCTTTAAGTCCAAGTGAAGACGTTGGGGGTGGGGCAGGACACAAAACAGCTTACTGATGCTTTGAAATGTGGGTTCTGCAGGGACTGGAGGCCACCCAAAAGGTAGCTTCAGTCACTCACAATATGAACACTTCTTTTGTTCTCAGGGTCCACATTCTAGGGTCCCTCTGGCTAACAATGCATAGAAGAATCGAGTCTGAGATGCTTAATTTTATATACCCACTGGGCTGGGCTGAGGTACTCAGATGTGTAGATAAACACTATTCTAGGTGTGTCTCTGAGCATGATTTTGGATGTGATTAACATTTACACTGGCAAGCTCTGAGGATGTCAGATTACCCCCAGCATGTGAGTAAGACTCATCTAGTTAACTAAAGGCCTAAATGGAGCAAAGACCAGCGTACCTGTCCCCTCCTCCTGCAAGGGTGTCCACCTCTAGATGGCTGGAGACTAGAGTGACACTTCTTCCAGGTCTGTACTGTGGCACTAGTACCTTCTGACTGTAAATTAATCTCCTATCATCATGTAAATTAGTTCCTTCAAATTCTCTCTCCCCCCTTCCTTCCCTCCCCCGTTTCTCTGTCTCTGTCTCTAACACACGTACACACATGCATACGCATGTGCACACACACACACACACACACACACACACACACATACAACTTGACTAACGCTCAACCTGATTTGATAATCAGACCAAAGAATATCAGGCATATGGTATCCCTTGAAATATGTCTAAATTAGCTCAGTTTTCCTTGGCTATGTGACATTATCATTCTTTCTTAGACACTTCACTTCAGGGAATAAATATCTACCACTTTTTGTGCTTCAGTAAAGCCTATTAAAATGAAAAAGAAATCTGAAAGCTGAGCAATCCTAAATTCTAAAAATACCTCAAGCCAACTATACATCTAAACCTTCCCTTCCCATATCTAGTCTACATGCTTGAAACTGAATGCTACAATACAATATCCTCCTACTCCCCCAAATGTAAAGATAACCCTGATACTCTGAAGCCCATAAGCTGAATTATGTTTTCTGGAATTTACTGGGTTCTCTTTTTGTGTTATGATACATAACTACAAGAAAACTTAGTACAAGAATCCCCAAGAACAGCGTTCTTTTTGCTAAGAGCAACACCTGTTTTCGAAGATCAAACATGGTTCAAGGTCTCACATCCCATGTGGCAGCAATGTAAGTCAGAGGGCACCACACACACACAAGGAGAGACGCAGGACGACAGCCCAGTCACTGTGAGGGCCAAGGCAGCTGGCGGGGGGTGGGGGACAGCAGCCTGGCTGTGCCACTTCCAGCTACCATTTCTGATCACACAGCACGGCCTGCTCCCAGGGACAGAGGGTAGTAGAAGTCTGCAGTTTGTTATCAAGGTATTCACTGACAAAATACGGAGGCAGTTTGGAATCACGAGCTTTTTCAATTCCTTTTACAACATTTAACAAACAACAGGCTGAGGTGTGGCCCCCAAATGAACATGCTGTATCTTTGACCCTGATATAATTTTATCTGGAGACCAGGCTTAGGAAAAGGAGACAAGGATGAACCAGCGATCACTTGCTCTGTCTTTGTCTCTGTCCTTTCCTCTCTGTATGCAGAAAGGCGATGAGGACACAGCAGAAGCGCAGCCAGGTTCAAGCCACAAAGGAAGCCCCCGCCAGAAGCTCACTTTGCCTCCCACACTCTGCCAGAATCTGGCCGTTGAAGCACCCACTGTGTGGCGTTTTGGGAAGGCAGTCCCAGCAGACTAATACATGAAGCACACGATCACATACATGCTCAGGTATGTGCTGTCTGCCTGGTCCACGTCCATGCCTTTATAGGACGGGGCTGTGGGGGCAAGGCCTTGCCTGCACCAGCCCCTGCTGAGTACCTGAAGGGCTGAACATGCCAGGCGCTTGGCCGCTCCAGTTCCTAGTCCAGCACGATCTACTACAGCGTGTGATAATTATTTTGTTGTTTTGAGACACAGTCTCACTACATAGCCCACGCTGGCCTTGAACTTGCCCCAATTCTCCAGCCTCAGCCTCCCAAGTGCTGGGATTACAGCTGAGCACCAGCTCGCCCAGCATCCCTGCTGATTCAAACAGGCAAGTCATTACATGGCTTAGAGTTTTATAGCCTTCTTTGTAAAACAGCACCATTATCTGGGAAGATAACAGTAAATTCAACAGTTCTGGTGGTGAAAAGCTACACTGATCTAAAGATGATAAAATCAGTGTTTTTCAGTTGTGGAAAATGAAGATATGTATCCCTGCTACATTTTGTTCTTCAGAACTTTTGTTTTTCTCTAGGAGTTTAGCATTTGTATTGCTCTGCAGTTAGGGCTTGTCATTCTACCATTATCGAGTCACAGGAAATGAGAGTGCATCTTAGACACATCAAGCTAATGCTCTTCACAGCACTTCACCGTGGGATCCCTAGTGGCTTTCCAGCATTAAATGCTGCCTGTACTCAAGAGCAACACTGTAAACAAATGCTTTTCAGACTTCCAGCAAGGATGGCAGGTGAAGCACTGGTAAGGCCTCAGCGCCAGAATGTGAAAATGCCAGGGTAACTGGCCACACCATTGCATTTACATTCCACCTTGTGAATCCGAGCTCCAGCTGGTGTCACGTGGGGGAGACCACGATAAGAAGGTGTTTGGGGGATTAATTTCTCACAAGGCAGAGAGCATGGAGAAGTGGCTTGTTGCACTTTTTGGAGAGCTGATGACATTTTTGAATCTTGCTCCTCTGAGCCAATCTCTGAGACACCAAGGATGTGACACAAGACAGAAGGACTGCCTGTGGCCCATTGTGGGGAGAGCAGCAAACACACTCACTTTGGGCTGGTTTGGCCTCTTTCCTCAGAGGACTCCTAGGGGCAAAACATCTGAGTATGGCATTGAAATGAATTTTGTGATGCTTTTCCAAGGCTTCCCTATTCGAACATCAAGGTAAACTGCCTCAGAAGGAAGAAAAGACATGTGAGACCTTTGAGCAAGAGGCTATGTATCTAGGAATATAGAAAAGACAACATGAACTAGAACCATAAAAAATTTAGTTCAGCCTACTGCAGAGACACAGACTCTAAACTGCTACCATCGTATAAAGAAAAAGCTGCAGAAAAGAGGACTTGAGCTGTGAGATGTTGTTTTTTTCCTGCTATACAAACCTGTGGGTCATCAGAGCCATGGCTACAGGTCACGAATTCTTACAGACATAAGCCATTACTCACGGAATAAAGAAAAATGCATGTTCCTTGTAGGTATTACTTTACATTTTGTCAATACTGCTGCCTTTTTTAGGGGCTATTTAAAATGTTGTTGAATTCAGTATAGCTTTTCTCTCCTTAGTAATTCTCCCACAGAACAAAGAATAATTCCCTTATCTTATGGTTGTGTCACAAAATTTTCACATTAAATGCTATCCTCACTTCCTCTCTGTAATTAAATACTTTCCTGGTGGCTTTTCTCTACAGAAAATTGCCCTTTTCCCTTTAGTATTAGAATTTCCTTAGATAATCTCCTGCCCCATTTCCTATTTGGGGGTTCCTGAGGGTCACATCCTTGTCCATAATGGAGAGCAGGGGTCTTCAGCTTGCCTGTTCCCCTCTGGTCACAGCCAGGCAGCATCTCCCTCTGCCTGGTACCCAGAGAGAAAGCCTGAGGACAGGACAGAGAGGAACAGGAGGCACAGGGGAGACAAACACTGTGTCTGGGATTGGCCTCCTGGAAACAGAGCAGCACATCATTCCGATCAGTGTGGCGCCGGTTAGTTTTACCTTCCGGGTTTTGTGTGGGTTTCTCATTCGGGATGACTTCTTAATGTCCACTTCCGTAGTATTTACACATCCAGGCTGGAAATGGAAAAACAGAGAGACACAGGGATCTTTTGGTGAGAAAGCTCTGAGCAGGACATGCACTAGAGACTCTGCCTCACGAGGACACAATTACAGGCCGGGCTTTCTAGGCGGCAACAGCCACTTCCATCAGCTGTAGTAGGAGAAGGCACGGCACCTGGCCTCAGCCCTGTCTGAGCAGTCTCATCAACAAAGCTTCTAGACCCCAAACTCCTCTTCAAAAACCATCTTAAATAGCAACGGGCCAGGGCTGAGGAAAACGGCAAGTGCGGTCATTTGTCCAAAAGTGACCAGTGACTAAAATGACAATGTGAATTATGACAGCACACAGAGAATGTGCATCAAAAACCTGTCCTTCAAATGGGTTTCTGGGGAAACAGACCAACTCTGAAGAGCCCAGGGACTCTATTTTCTTTATACATCTGGGTCTCAATTAATTGAACTCTGAAACTCTTTCCATAAAAAGCTGGGATTCTAAATCAATTTGATTTTAGACCAATTAGAGTAATTAACAAATGGCCTAAGAAATTGTATCAACCATTGAAAGCAGAAAAAGGTTTCCCCCAGGAACATATCTCAGGGGCAATCCAAAAGAAAATTAAAATTTTCTTCCTCAAATTTCAAATATGACCTTTTAAATTTGATTAATAAACCATTAGTAGACATCTAAAATTCTTTCTTGAGCCAATTATTAACATCACTAACCAACAAATTAATAAGAAAGTACTAATTATAAAAACAAATATTAGAGACTTAACTACTAGATACATTTTGTGACCCAGAGTCCATCCCAAGAAAGTAAAATCTACTAGTTCAAAATACATCACTAGTGATGAAACGATTAAAATTATAGACTGATAAGCAGGACCCAGGGTGCCTGTCCCACGAGCCATATGTACTGCTGTCATTTTCAAAGGGACTCTTGAGACAGCTGATACTTACACAGATCTATGATAGCTAAATTAATCTTTGGGAAGATTAAAAAGGCCTATATGCCCACATTTGTCCAGGATTCTTCTAAGTAGCTAAGGACATGACCTAAAAACATTGAATAGCTTCTTTCATGGGGGCTGGGGAGATGGCTCAGTGGAATAAGCACTTTCCTGGCAAGTGCAAGGGTCTGAGATCAATCCCTGGTTTCTCCAAAAAAAAAAACCAAACAAACAAACAAAAAAAATGAATAGCTTCTTTCAGAAGAAACCAGGAACTGAGGTGAGTGAAATACGACAAGTTTTTTGCAATCTTTTATGTACTGAAGAAACATTCCTTTCCACATCTAACTAAGCGGCAGATCTTATGATGAATGGTGAGATAGAGGTGAAGACACAATTCATTCCTTCATAACTTCCCAAGACAAGAATGATGGCCAGAAGCATCCCAACAGCGAGCAAAACGATGAGGGAGAAGACGACGCAGGACGTCACACGGCAGAACCCTCAGGCCGCTCACCTAGATTCATCCTTTTGGCTTCCTCCAACAGGGCACATACATATTTTTATAATTTTGTTTCAAAGCAATTAAAACAAATCTCAACAAAACCATGTTTTCCTTTGTTGTTAAAAGAGAATGAGTCAATTGTGTTTTTCGAGCATATATAATAGACTCCACTAGCCCGCGCCAGGTCAGCCTGAAACACTATGCATAAATCGATTTTCTGCACAACTAGATACATGTCACCAGTAAGAGCTAATTAACACTATCATTACCAAGGAGGCACTCCATACAAATGTCCAGATATGTATACCTGCTCAAAATAGTATTAAGTACATAGTATTGTCAGGTTTAAGGAATAATAAAGCACATTTACATTGGCCTAAAATGGAATCATAAGTCATTTCTAGTGATTCAAAGGTGAATTCAAGAAGTAAGCTGTGTTATAACATTACTTTGACATTAAGAAGAAATTTCTATTGTGGGACCACTCCTGAAGGAAAAAATGAGCAATACTACTGCCACAGGGTTTCTGTGTCTTAATGAAGATGGCATTCTTTGTTCCATTCTTGATATTTCATTGAGGAAAAGCGAAATGCCATTTCTGTCCTTCTAGTTGTGTGTGTGTATGTGTGTGTGTGTGTGTGTGTGTGTGGTGACAGGGGTTATACAGAGTTTCATCATTTACACCAAGTACCACTCTGTCACTGAGCGACATCACAACCCACAAATTTATTCGTGTCCACCAACTGTGACAGAAGGGGCACTTGTGCAGCACCACTCTGGACGGCCTCAGGGGACGAGCAGCAGCGAGAGGCAGGAATGGGGTCAGTGCTCCCAAATTCCATGGCTGATGCTGACAACATCCTCAGTAATAGCTCACTAGAGGAGATATGGATGCTCTTGTAATTTACAAAAATCTTAATTTTCTGGGAAAAATAAGATTTTAAGCACACACACACACACACACACACACACATATATATATAATTATTGATTCAAACAGAATTACATTAATGAAAATATATATGCTGGAATAATATAGCACAAGTTTTAAAAATTTGATGTACCCTATATTATGTTTCAATTAAAAATGATTATAGATTTAAAAAGTGCTCAGTCTTAGGATGTTTTTCATGACCCACTTTAAGATTTTCTTTTATGTTCTCAGACATCTGCCCGTTACTTCAGCCTCTGGACCCTTCAGCTCTCTGAGCCCACCCCTACCCACACAGCGGGAGGCAGGCATTTGAGTCAGTTGCCCCAAATTGCTTTTATTTGAATCTACAGGGCTTGCTCACTTGACTTACTCAATCTCATTAGCTGGTGCATCAGGCAGAGGCAAGGAAGCAAGGGGCTACCACAAGAGGGTAGCTTGTGGTACCCTCAGTTTGGCAGGCAGGCGAGGGTCAGGTTAGGCAGAGGTCACAGACTGTGGTACAGAACTTGGTTCGACTCAAAACACAGGGCCTATCCCCAGTACTGCAAAACAACAGCAACAACAAACATAGGCTGGCCAGATAGCTCAGCTGATTAAAGTGCCTGCTTAGGCAGATGCACCTGGCTGAAAGCAATTAAGACTGGGCGTGGTGGTGCACATCTGTAATCCTAGCACTTGGGAGGCTGAAAACAGAAGGATCACTACAAGTGTGACTATATAGTGAGACCCTGTGCACCCCATACCAAATACAAAAAAAAAAAAAAAAAAAAAGAAAAGAAAAGAAAGGATAACTGGTTGATAGATAGAGCTTGGGAGAAAAAGAGATCAACAGCCGAAGCATATAGGAGTTTAGGATAGCAAAGCTATTCTCTTATGATATGATGATGGCAAATACATGTTATTATACTGTTGTCAAAATCTACAGAATTCACAAGAGTGAACCCTAATAAAAACTACGGACTTTGAATGACAATGATGTGTCAGCTCCCTGTTGTAGCTGTCCCCAGTACTCAGAGCCCTGTACTCCTCCTGTGAATCCTCCTATTGCCATCCTGCCCCACTCCCTTACTCTGGGAACTATCTTTGCATCTTTCCATGCTACTCCTTTCCTATAGATCAGGAATTGTCAGGCAGGCACAATCACAGACTCATGGTTCTCAAGAACAATCAAGAGGAGCCTAATCAATAAGCTTACCTATGGCTTCTTTGCATCCCTGGGACTGTCAGTGTTTAAACGTTCACTGTTAAAATACTTGACTCTTCCCAGCTAAGATTACTTTGAAACAAAAAGTTGCTAGGTCAGAGTTTTATTGACATTGTTATCCTTGAAAGGAACTCCTTGAAGAAAATACAAAAAGCCTATGCCAAGTAGGGACCCCATTTCTTCCCCTTCCTCCTCTGACCCCCTTCCTCCTCCTCCTTTACCTCCTGCTTCTTTTGCTTCTACTCATTCCTTGGGTGGTACTGAGGACTGAAACTACGGAAAGGAGTTTGGCCTTTGCCTTGCCAAAGTTCAGGCCTGATTTCACTTTTGACAGAGTTTTGTGAAATCTCAAGTTGTCCAGGCTGGACTTCTATGTATGATCTTCCTACTTTGGCCTCTGGGTGTTACAGGTATGGACCACTACACCTGGTTATTCGGGCACTACTTTTCAGTTACACCGGACTCAACCTTCTCTTTCCATGAATTTTATTTGACACAAAGTTGGCTTTGGTGGTGTCTTAGTTATTTTTTACTCATTGCTGGGACAAAATATTTGACATCCAAAATTAAGGAAGGAAAGGTTTATTTAGTTCATAGTTTGTGGAGGTTTTAGTCTACATTTAGCTGGTTCCCAGACAGAGTGGCACATGGCAGACAGAAGCAGTTCATGGCAGCAGAAAACAGCGAAGAGCAAAGGGAAGGGCAGCAGCTGCGGCTTCTAGCCGGCCTCTCTGCTCTCCTATTGTAAATAAGCTCCCCTGAGGCTGGGGGTGTAGGACTCACACAGTGTTTATGTCCTCTTGTATGGTGTGAGGATATTTACAAACCAAGAATCTTGGCTCTCTGCTGTCATCTAATTCAACTTTTAAACTTTTCTTTCTTTCTTTTTATTATTTGGGGAAGGGTGTACAGGGTGTTCAGAGTCTCGCTACTGGATTGGACTCCCAGTGATTCTCCTGTTTACAGCCTCCCAAGAGCTGGGATTACAGGCGCGCATCACCATGTCCAATCTCGATCACCATCTCAGTGAGCCCCAGGGGCAGGGCCAGCACAGGGGACCCAAGGATGGAACACCAAGCCTCTGCACCTGCTTGCAGATGCTTTAACTTTTCAAGTTGACACGATGTATCAGCACAGGTGGGAAGACATGTGAAGATTTTCAATTACTGGAGAAAAATGGCTCCTCTTAGATTTGAGACTTGACATGCATGCTCTCTGATTCACTTGACTACCATGGCTTTGCACACCAAGCTCATTCAAACCACCACGGACACTAAATTTTGATTCTCTTTATGTCATTCAACAGGAATGGGGAGCAGAGGCACAGAATCTTGGGATTCTTGATCTTTGGGTTTATTGCTACCAGACACCTTAAACATTCTGAATTTAACCCTTAAATGTGTATTAAATTTAGAAATTAGAGACTAAAATCTACCTCTCTGATGACAAAAAGCAAATCATCCTAGCATGAAAGTGATGAACCAAAGGGGAGGAAAATGGGCCAGTACTCAATGAGTAAAACAAATTTTTAATTTTCCTGATATTGCTGTTAGTATTGATGATTTAAATGGTATGCTATCAAGGGAGAATAGAATGTTACAAAGTCCTTTGTAAAGTCTGAATAGTTTTCAGTAAGTTTAGAGCACATACAAAAATTATTATAGTGGGTACTCACAGGATAGCTGGGTGATGAGCTTGTGCAACTCACAGTTAGCACCAACCATGAATTACCATAGCAGCCTTGAAACCAACAGCTTGAATAACAAAAGAAACAGGCAGTTCCTGAGTCAGATTCTCCCAGGTAGAGGATATGCTCTCTCTGCCTCAGTGTTTTCCTCTACTATAATAAAATACCGTAAACTGTGTATTTTATAAACAACAGAAATTTATGTTTCATTGTTGGGAAGCTAGAGAGTCTAAGATTAAAGTGTTTGCATGAAGTGTAACAAGCTCACTTTCTGACTCACAAAGGATGATTTTTCACTGTGCCCCTACTCCCAGGAGTGAGAAGGGAAGGGATCTCTTTGGGGGCTCTACAAAGGCACTAATCCCATGAAGGAGGGCAGAGCCTCAGTCATCCGAAACACCCTACCTCCGAATCACTTTGGAGTTAGAATTTGAACATACGAATTTAGGGAGAGAGCACTCGCATTCAGAGTGACACACTTCCCTTACAGGTCAGGTGCAGCACAGAAAGGCTTTCTGTAACACGCGCCTCAGCTCAGCAGGTGCCTAAAAGTAATTTCAAAAACACATTCTGCTGCACTAAATCTGACTTTCAAAGGGAGAAAAGTACTTTATTCATTAGTGACACATGTCAAGAAGGTTTCGGATAAAGTCCCTTTCTAGATTATGCACTTATTGCAGAAAGCTAAAACTATATTTTATTTTCATCATAGGGGAAAATATCTAGAAAATCCTTACGTATCTTTCCAGTCTTTCACAATCACATCAAAACATGATTCACAAGGTCATTACTGGAACAGCAGGATTTTGCTGTCACAAAGACAGGCATGCCTGTGAGGCTAGATGGTCCTAATTCCTAATGCTTTCTGAGCTTTTGTGTCATTTTATGCCATTTTTAGTGCCTCTCCTTTCTCTCAGTCAGTTGTCACTTTTGCTGCCCTCAGCGTCCTTGCCTCCAGCAAAGTTCCTCTGCCATTAATTTGTCATTTGGGCTCTGATGCTAGCCAGGAAGGCAGGCACACAGGAGCACAGGAATCTCCTACTTTAGCAAAAGCACCAATCATTTGAGTTAGAATGTAGGAGTTTTAACTACTACTTCAGTTAAGATTCCAAATTTTATTCGTTGGCTAAGTTTAGGTAGAATTTTATACATGGGAAATATAAAAAGTGTAACACATAAAATATGGACAAGGGATCATGACATCTTTTAGAAAATTTTCCTGAACATAAGCATTATGCAAGGTATTTAAGGGGCTTGGAGGTAGAGGACATCAAATATTTATGTGGAATTCTAAGATACAGGAGAGCATGAGGTTTAGGAATTGGGAGGTTGGTCTCTGAGGACTAGAGAGATGGCCAAACAGTCATTTAAAACTTTCACCACTGCGTGGCATGCCTCTGCTTCACACGTCCACACATTTCTAGTCACACTTGGCATGAATGACTTAAATGGTGCACAAGGCACCTCACACACAGGTCTCTGTCAGCCTCTCCCATTCCATTCGGCAGCTCTCCTCTCTCACTGTCCTTCTTCCTGCTTGTTATGGCTTGTTATCGAGAAGGTCCTCCCTACAACTTCATACCCTCACAGGTGGGGAGTTTCAAAAGCACCTGGATGAGGGTGTGAATGTGGATGAAGGTGTGGATAACGGGAGCCCTACCCTGGGTATAGGTGGAGCTAAGCAATAGGCTGTAGCCTGGATGGAATATAAAAGGACAGAAAGAAGTCAGACTCCCCGCTCGCTGCTTACTGCCGTTGCCTTCAGCCTGACGCACCCTGAGCTGTCTCTCCTCTGCGATGCCCCACTGCCTTGGCAGCCTCATAGTGGGTGCCAGCCAACTACGGACTTAAACCTCTGTCAGCTGTGAGCCAAAATAAACCTTTGGGTGATGAGCATTTTGTCTCAGCAGTGAGAAAGCAAGACACTATCCTCACCCATCCCAGGGTCTTTCCCTGGACTGGCTGTTACCTCTCCCCAGTCACTGCATAGGCAGTGGCTGTTTATCCTCCCTAGTGTAAGAAATCAAAAGAAGAAATACAAATAGAAAGGTAAAACTAACACTAAAAAGAATTTAGTCAGATAGTTAGGGTAAGCTGTACTTCAGGTCTCCCAGATGCCTTACTCAACTGGAGTGCCAGCACCCTCCCACGGGTCTGATGGAATTGCAGACTTTTAAAAGCCTAGATGAAAAAGTCTTCAGGATGAAAATTAGTAAGAATAAAAATGATAACCAGTCTCATATTGTGGAGTATTTTGATATTTTCAAACCAGCCATAGCGTTTAATTTGATTTTTTTAAATTTTTCGATATTCTTTATCAGTACATTGGAAGCACCTAGCACGTACATTCCATGTGGTGAGTAGGTTCAAGAACATAACACATCCCAGTTCCTTTGTTCATCCCTTTCCTCTTCCTTTTCTCCGCCTCTTTTAATTTTTAATTTATTTATTTGTATTTTAACTTGAAGAGTGAAAAACAGAAGCAAAAAAAAATAGAAAAAAATGACATAAACAGGGTAACATACAACAATACATATGCTACAGATTTTCAAAACATGGATAGCTAAATATATATATATATATATATATATATATATATATATATATATATATATATATAAAATGAAACAATCCAACACAGATCAGCAGCCCAAAATAGAAGTGGGTTTCTCCACCTCTTGATATCCTTTCCATTTTATGTTGTTCTTTTTTGTGCAGGGTCTCACTACACAGCCCCGACTCGTGGTGACCCTCCTGATTGCTGTCTCCCTAGTGCTGGGATTACAGGCATATACCACCACGCCCGGACTCCACTGCAGGCTCAGCATGCCCAGAGGCGGGGCTGGCATGCCATGTGGAGCCAGGGATTGAACCCTGGCCCCTACGTTTACCTAAGCAAGTGCTTAGTTCCCTGAGTTATACTGCAGGCCTCCTTTCCATTTTAAAAAGATATGTCTCCCTATGTCCTGTTAGTCGCCCTTCAGTTTGCTCTTTATGTATAATTTGATGTCCATATGCATTCTATAAATACTTGTCAGCCACAATGAACCCAATGCTCACTGAATTATGCAATTAACAATTCACACATTGGAAAAGAATATAAGTATTTGCAAGCCAGGTTTCCCATCCAATTTATGATCTCTTTGGACAAATTCTAGGACAAGAGCTGTTCAACCTTAAACTGAATGCTTGCAATAAAAAAAGCAAAATAGACCAATATAACTACAAAGTAGGTGGGAATGCTGGAAGAGTCAGAAACTTACATATATTTTGACAAGAGTGTGATAGTAACAGCATTGACCTTATTGGTGTATGTGGAAAAGGCCCAACATCAAATATGCCAAGGACATGCTAGTTTCTCTTATTATTACTAAGAGAATAACCTGACATAAAGAAAAGAGTTACACAGAAGCAGGGGGTAGAGTTATAATCACTTGCTTTCTTATGTGAGTTTAGATGATGTTTGTCAGAATTCGAAGTCGCTAATTTAAAATAAGTAAGTTGAACTATACAAAATGTAGAAAAATCACACTTTAGGGATTTTAGTCCAAATATCAAATATAATTTTTTAATATTTTTAAAGCTGAATGTAAAATTTATTTCAAATATTACATGAAAACATAAATACTGGATATAGTTATGGGGCACCATGTTATGTTTTGATACAAGTATGTAGTATGCAATTTTTAAATCCATTTACACAAATCTACTTTCTCAAACACTTATAATGTCTTTATGGGTGAAAATATCTAAAATCCTTTCTCCTGGCTTTTTGAAATAAGTGATACATAAATGTTACCTATAGTTTCCCTACTATGTAGCAATGCACTAGAACTTTTTAATCTTAACCATCTTAGTACCTACTGATCAACTTTTTCAACTTACCAACTTCTATGATATTTAAAAAATAAGCCATCTTTTGAGGGAAAAAAGAACATGTGATGGGGTTGGAGAATGAGTATAAAACTCAGTTCTTCTCACATTTTTTCAGCCAAACAAAGTTAATATACTTGAATTTTCTACTTCTCAAAAGATTAACGGGTGATATTTGAAATTATTTAATGTTGAATATCTTCATTTTTGAGTTTTTGATAATGAAATAATTTTTTTTTTGAAAAATCTAGTCATTGATTTTGAGGAGACATATGAAATCATACCAGAGGTAGGCAGAGAACACGATCTCCGGTACTGATGGTTCCAACTTCTCACAAGCAATATAATCATTATGCACAGCAAAATGTACTAAGAAATTAAAACTGATAAAAATAAAAAGGCACTGTAGGTATCCTGCATAGTGTTCTCTGGAGTGGGGAGAGAACTTACATATTTTTAAAAAATAATTTAGTTTTAAATTTCATTTTTCTCAAGAAAGTTCATTTGAAGAAGTCGTCTGATATCAGAATACAAGTACACAATCTTTCTTTTCTCTTTAAAAGGTACAATTTGTACATTGAAATCAAATGAACAGAAAAGAACTGGGCCTAAATAATGAGTGTTTCCTGCAAAATCAGAGTTCACCAGTTCAGTCGGGACTGGCAGACTGAACCCCCTTCCATTGTTCTACCTGGCTCTTAAAAAATATGTGCACTCACATGTTATGTGTCTGCACACTTTTTTAACTTTTAGCTTGAATCTGATTTACAGCCAACAGAAAGAAGTACAAAGTCCTCTGAGAACTCCCACAGCCTCTGTGCCACAGGTCTCTAATTGTTGACATTTAGCCCATTTACTCTCTGTCCATTATTCAATGATTGTTTCTTGACCCTTTCTGCAGGCAAACAACTTCGCTTATGCTACTGTTTATGGGGGAGTAGCACAGCAAGGCAAAAGGCTGCCTTTCCTGACAGCAGGTCAGGTACCCAGGTTTTCAGCACAGACCAATTCTCTCCTCTACTTCCATCCCAGAAAATCAGGGTTAACCCTGTAGGATCGTGCTCCCACATAACCCTAAGTGCTAACCACACCCTTTTGTGTCAGAGGACATGGAACAGTTTCCAACAGTAGCCAATCCATGGACTGTAGAAGCACTGTCATAACAACAGAGAAAGAGTTTTATTCACTCACTTCCCGTGGCTTACATAAATGGCACTAGTTATTATATAATAACAGGACACGGTAACCACAAATACATTTGGGAATAAAAAGAACAGAGAGAAGTTGAAAGATGCACTCAGGGAACAAAAAAAAGAACAGTGTCACCCCTAAATGCTCATGATAGCCACACTGTCAAAATATTTTTTAGTCTAAAGGAACCGATGGAAATGGTAGACAAGAAATGCTGTCCTTTTTCCATGACACAAAGGAAAGATTTAAATTTGGGTTAACAAGTTTTTAGGGTCTTTAAAACAGCTAAATTCATATAATGAGATCTTGGACTTGATAGAGAAGCAGCAGCAGCCAGCGTGACCATTATAGCAGAAAACTGCACATTCCTATGGTGCTCGGCTTGACTTGTCTCACAAATCCCACACAAGTGACAAGATTATAATAGGAACATTAGGGATCTCTTGCAGGGAAATGTTACAGAAACTGTTACCCTGTTTCTAGAGTTTAATATTTGAATGAGCTCTTGAAATTAGGCCTGCAGAATACAAAATAAAAGAGAAACCTTCCTATAACCTACAGAATATCACACGTTCTAGGAAAAGCTCAGAAGCAGACAAGGGCATTTCTCCTGAATATCTTTGCTTGTTGCACTTACATGTCACATTTCACACACTGTAGTTCTTTTAAAACAGGACACTGCGGCTGATGACACTGAGCTACAGCTCAGATGCAGTGCTGGCAGCTATATACTGCCCTCTGCCTGTCTCCAAGATCAAGTAAGAAGTACAGTAGACCATCTAATAAATGAAAAGCTCGACTCATATTTTCACTGTATTCTATTTATATAAAATGAAAACTAATTGATGTGCACAAATCCAGACCAGTCTCAAGACAGTGTCCTCCTGTGCATGACAACAGAGAAAGACTGAACTACTCCACTAGGTGGCACGGGATTATAGGCTCAGGTTAGACTTTCAGGCACAATTAAGGACTTGAGCCTCGGCTCTGCCGCAGACTACCAAACTCAATTCCTCAAAATCTGGCCTTTTCCTGTTTCTAAGGTAAAGACCATGATTACCTGCCCTACAAGGTCTCTATACGGAATTGGTGATGTAACAAATGGAACCAAACTCAAAAAAGTGATGTAATGAATGGAAGCTATCTAATCAATATTAAGGTTGATATAGGTAATAATTCATATGCATGATTGTTCTCTGACACAGCGTGGTCAGGGCATGTGGGTGGATGCATTTTATGTGTGTTTTGATGGAGTAAAATTATGTGGGCACGGGAATGATTTGATCAGCTTACAGACTGTGCCATGCATCAGGACAGCTGACTCAGATCCGGTCACTGATACCTTGACTGATTCAAGCAGCAGAGCCTTGTGAAGGAAAAGCCCACATGATATTAAGCTAAGGTACCGTGTTCAGTGTCTTCCAAAAGGGTGTGGGTAGGGTTGAAGGGGAGTAGACATTATTCATTCACTCATTCTGATCTTAGTCAGTATTATGACCTGTAAGCCTTTCTGACCTTCCTTACCTCTTGCCTTCTGGCCTTGTTTTTCAAAATCATGACTTGATTCAGATAACAAATTACTAATTGTTGAGAATGAATATGTCAAGGCATTATCCAAAGCTCTCAATATCTTTTAAGGTAGTTACTGCTATCTCCATTTCGGTGATGAGTTTGAGACCTTGGAGACATTACGCAAATTATCTCCCAAGAAGGGAGCTGGAAATTAAGCCAAATTGTTTTAGCTGCAATAGCACCTAGTGGATACTGTAGTTCATAAAACTGTTGGCATATTCCTCCACCTGTTCAATATTTGAGACAGGGGACACATAAATGTATAGAAAGCACTGTGTGTAAAGTTCATGTAGTAGGAAATGTGGATCTTTATTTATCATCTGATAAATAAATACTGCCCTCAACACAGTCTTCCTAACTGTGCTCTCCAGATTAAATAAATGACACAGATTCTTCACAGTGCTTTTCTAAATCATAGATTATATTAAAATCAAACATTACCATTTTCTACAAGAAATATATATATATATGTATATCTTGTATGGGAAAATATTTTGTTTCCTATAAATCAAAACTAGTTTGATTAAAACTCCAAAATGTGTTTTGAGTAAAAAGAGTAAGGCTGGATACATCACAATACCAGATTTCAAATTATAGTTCGAAGCCATAGTAATAAAAATGGCATTGCACTGGGACAAAAACAGACACAGAGACCAAAGGAATAGAATAGAGGACACAAAAACAAGTCCATGCTACTAAAGCAATCTGACTCCTAACAAAGAAGCTCAAAATCCTTGTGGAAGAAAGGACAGCCCCTCTAACAAGCGGCGCTAGGAAATTGGACAGCATAGGTAGAAGACTGAAATGAGACCCCTACTTTTCACCTACGCAGAAGGAAGTCAGCTCGTCCTGAATCAAACCTAGGCACGAGACCTGAAACTCTGGTACCAACAGAAGAAAACAAGTCAGCCACTCAGGACTGTAGACATGGGCAAAGACTCCCTGAGTAAGATACCAAAAGCACAGGAAATAATGGCAAAAGTAAACAGATTGGATGGTATTAAATGAAAAGACTTCTATACAGCAAGAATGAACAGAATAAAAAGACAGTCTGCCTACAACATGGTAGATGTTTGCCAACAATTCTCACAGGTTCCATGTCTAAAATACATAAATAATTCAAACTCACCAAAAAATTCGATATTCCAATCCATAAATAGAATGAGTTGAACTGACACTTCTGAGAAGATAAAGTATAAATGACTACTAAGTACATGAAAAATGATAAACATCTTTAGTCTTAGGAAAAGGCAAGTTAAAACTATAGTGAGATTCCATCTCTATGGGATGTTTCCCATCTAATTACCTGAAAAAAAATGAGTTAAGTCAATTCAATTCTCTCAATTGAATAAACAAATAACTAGGATAGACCTAACATGAGGAGCCGAGAACACGTGGGTGGGTGGAGCCAGGGTCTGACTTACAAGGCAGCAAAGCACATGAAAGTCAGAGCAGTGAGCGGAAGGTGATGGAGACTCCAACCCTGAGGCCTAGCAGCTCGTCTTCCATTCCTGGTGTACCGCCCTGGTAGTCTTCCATTCCTGGTGCACCACCCTGCAGAGCATTCAAATGATAACGCTCCTTATTTTTTCTCCTTTCAGTTTTTCTAGCATGATTCTACTGTGTGACCTGATTATACACAAGCATGTTTCTTAGAAAGACCCATTTTCCCTTGACTGTCTTAGTCTCATTCAACAGTGATACCCTTCCTTTCCCCAGGTTTGTCTTAATTGTATTTCTCTGGGACTTGCCACGGTTACGCACGCATAGGCTAGCTTTGGTAGCCCCGAGTCAGCGGAGGGAGCACTGTGCTGCCTCAGTGCCTGGCTTTCGTGGGTGCCACATGGGATCTCTGGGGAAACAAACACTTGGCCTTTCTGAACTTCCTATTCTGTATCTGTGAAATGGAGATAAATTAATGCCAACGTAACAGGGTAGTGTGTGCATTGAAAAGAGAAGGTGTGACGGATCGTGTTCCAGTATAGCAGGGCTCGCAAGAGGTGGAGAGGTGTCTTAGCTAAGAGCAGAGGGTTCGTGGCCCAGACCACCTGCCTTGCATACTAAATGCGCTGTCTGCAGCGTAAGTGTCCCATTTCTGAGATGTCTTATCCAGAAAGTCAAGACAATAACAACACTTCTTTAGATTGTGACGAATGAATGAGCTAATTTATATGAAGCACTAAGTTCTGTGTCAATGTGCTCTTCTGTTACGACTATCACACCAATTTCTTGCCCCACTGGCTAATGGCAGAGACACTGGTTCTCCCAATATTGCCTCTGCTCTGTAGGAAGGGAGCTGCGGGAACCCACATTCTCACTCTCTTCCTTCCCAATAAAAGGTAAAACCAACCAACTTATCAGAGGTCAAACCAACAAAAACAAAGAGGCAATCAGCAACATAAACCTCATCCTTCTCTGACTCTGAAGCACACAGGCAGCTCGGCCAGCACTCCGCAGTCCTGTTTTGCCACTTTTGCTTAAATGACACATTTCAGGAATTTGAGACTTGATCAAGGAAAAGACTCATTTTAGGGCATATGGGTTGCAAGGAATATTTACTGGGATTAGGTTTTGTTAGCATGTGCTGAGCGCTGCTGGGAAAATAACAAGCATTAATGAAGGTTGCTGAGGTTAACCACACAGTTACATAAATCTTTTCTAGCACATTTTGAGCACTTGAAAATGAAGACATAAAATGTAGGGTATCATATGAATAAATAAGATAACTACATGCATATTTAAAGCAATTTTAGGCTTGATCTTTTCAGAAAAAAATTACTAAATATATTCTGTCCTGAAGAAAATTTAGTCTGCTTCAGGGAATGTAACTGAGTTATAATTACTTTTCTTAAAGTTAGCAAATAGAGAACAGTCTTAATAGAAATTATAGGAATGGAATGGATAAAATTTTAGAGACATTTGTTCCTTAAGATAAATGTTATCAACTTGCAGCAAGTACAACAACAATTGTACTAATTTTTATTATGATTTTATTTCTCAAACCTAAGATGGAACTCCTTGATCCAAATTAATACAAAAGCTGTATTTGTTGGAGCCAAAGATGAGATTTTTTTGTTTTAAATTTATTTGAAAATCAGAAAACTTATTTCTGGCAATAGTAATAATAGTCAGAAAAACAAACACTACTACTTTCAATTTTTCCTGAACTCATAGAAAAAGCAGCAATAACTCAATGTGCTATGAGATTTCAAAGCAAAATTATCCATTTTAGAAATGGATAATTGTGAACAAGAAATAAGATGAGGGACATAAAATCAGGTTGAGGCTCCCCAAACCGATACCCAGGGGACATGAGTGACTGGATTCAATCACAAGCGCATCCGGATACACTTCAGACCCTGTGAAAGCTGGGCCTTTCCCCAGCACACACTGAAACTATGCTGGACCAAAGGACGCTATGTCGTATAGTCTTTGCACTAAGAACCACACTCAAGAGACCATTTCAGCTCCACAGATTAGAATAATCTCCCTTTAACTCCTTTCTTTACCCAAGAATATCTTTGTTCTTACCCTTCCCTGCTCCCTCTGAGAACTGCCATTCATTCATTCATTCATTTGGTGCAGGATCTTGCTATGCAGATCAGACTCCTAGTGAGCCTCCTGTCTCCGCTTCCCCAGCAATGGGATTACAGGCATATGCCACCATGGGGCTAGCATAGACCACCGAACTATCTCTCCAGACCCTTACATATATTCTTTTAAGTTGCCCAGTCCCTTTTGCTTACAGCTTGCTACCTACCTGCATCCATCTAAATGTTTAACAAACAACTGATGTAACCCTTCTCCACTCATAACTTTTGCCTTTAGAACTTGAGATCCATAAGACCTAAAACACATGGTGAATACCCCTGAATGTGTGTCTTTTGTGCTGCAACTCTGATCAGCCCAAATAAAGTCTTTCTGAATCAATTTTGTGCCTCAGTTTCTCTTATAGGTCAATAGTATAGAATGATAGAACTATCCAGAAATTGAAATGCATCTGGAAACTCCTTTCTGAACCTACCTCAGAAAATGCCATATAGACATCTTTGAAGCTGAATGACATAGCTTAGAAAAACGGTTTCATATGTGTAAAAATCATACCCTGGTCTGATTAAATCCCACAACATTGCCAAAAGAAAATCAGACTTAGCTTTGCATACAAAATAATAAACATTAGTTAAAGGAAAAATTCAACCAAGGAACAAATGTCATACTCAATAACATAACATGTAAACCTCAAATTCTTTTTTTCCTTCTTGTCCCTTTAGTTTTTGTTCATTTAACATCAAACAATTTGAGGCTGGCCAAATAGCTCAGCAGATTACAGCACCTGCAAGCTGGTGCAGGGGCCAGGGATTTAATCCCCACCCCCATTGCTAGCTGAGATGGCAACTGACTGGGCATGGTGGCCCATGCCTGTAATCCCAGCTCCATAAACAGGTGGATCACTATGAGTCCAATCTAGTAATGAGACTCTGTAGACCTTTCCCTAAAATACAAATAAATAAATAAAATAGCAAACAATCTGTAATATTTTAAAATCTGAAATAACACCATGGACTGTTTCTTTTCATTAAATTGGTTAGAATACAATCCTGAGGTTGAGGTTGTTGAATCAGTAACCTTCCAATTTGTCTTTTCTGAATGATAATCCCTGAATTTTATTTTTATTATTATTTTTATTTTTTGGCAGAACCAGGGGTTGAACTCAAGCCCTTGCGCTTGCCAGGAAGCACTTATTCTACTGAGCCATCACCCTGCCCCCCCACTGAATTTTAAAAGCAAGGTCCAAATAAAAAAATTTAAATAAATGAATAAATAAATAAGCGCAAGGTCCAAGTGGAGACTGAGGTGCAGGAAGCCCTTCTGCTGCACCGTGGACCACTCAAAAGACAGATACCTCCCTGCTGTGTGACACAACGTACTGGGTAATGAGAAGGACAAATATGTTCTTCATTCAGACACTCTGCCTCTTTTATCCAAAGCAAACTACTCTAATTCTAGTCCCTTTTCCATTGATAGCTGCTCAAATACTTGAGGCCAGATAGGTAACAACATCTAACTACTTTGGGGTAAGCTAAATTTTCCATATCCTCTGACTTCTCAAAAATCTTCCCCCTCCCGCTTCCCTTGTTATTTTGCTCACTGTGCTCAAAAGATGGCCAGCACTTCTATGTGCTGGAGTAACTTGTTGCTCCAGAATGGAGCAATGCCAGGAATGGACTATAAAGAGTCAGGTCTGTGTTGAATGTTTCTGGGCATGGCAGAAGCATGTCTCCTCTTGGTCCAGGAGTTGGGGTGTAATTACAAGGATGGGAGACTATTTTATTAGGCATTAATTATTCCAAGTATAAATGTAACATGTTTGTTGTAGAAAATTTAAATCGCCTATGACAACAGATTTCCTAGTGTCTTAGTTACTCTTCTCTCGTTGCTGGGACAAATACCCAACACTCAAAATGAAGGAAGGAAAGATTTATTTAGCTCACAGTTACTGAAGGTTTCAGACCACACTTAGCTGGCTTCAAGACACAGCAGCACGTAGCAGAGAGCAACTTTTCCTGGGGGCAAAGAGCAAGAGCCCAAGGGAGAGGTAGCAGCAGCTCAAGTACTAGCTTCTCTTTCCTCCTTACAGTGAAATGCAAATTACCTGCCCCAGGGCAAAAGCGTACTCACAATAATCAATCACAAACTCCAGAAGCTGCCCCATGACTGCATGGGGCTTTAGAGGGACTGCTAGACACAAACCATAAAACCTAGAATAACTAGGAAAATAACTACAATCAACATTTAGTATATGTTCCAATTGTTTCTCTAGGCAATTATTGTTTGAAAAGTTGGGACGATATTGTATATAATCTTTAATTTTTTTTTTTCCCAGAACCAGGGATTGAACTCAGGCCCTTGTGCTTAGCAGGGAAACACTTATTCCACTGAGCCATGTACCTGGCCCTTTTATTTATTTATCTGATACAGGGTCTCACTATAGCAGTTTAGACTCTTAGTGCTCCTCCTGTGTCAGTCTTCCCAGCACTGGGATTACAGGTGCATGCCACTATGCCTGGTTTCAGGGCCTGCACAGTGCACCCAGAGTGGAGCTGCTGCGGCATGCACTACCAGGAATGAAACCTGGGTCCCTGAGCTTCCAGACAGGTGCCTCTCTCTCCCCAGTCACTTATAATTTTGAATGAAATGAAATCAAACAATTCAACTTACATTTGTCATACAGATTTTCTTTGTATCCTTAAAATTTTTAAAGCTTTCATTTTGAATTATGTTATCTTGTACATACATCTTCATCAACCCTTACCAGTAATAATTACATTGTTTCAGAGTTTTGCCATCCTTACATTTAACCACTTTAATTTTTTGCATAGCTTTGGAAAAATTAACCTATATGCAAAAGATTTTAATCCCTTAATTCATATTGGTGGGATTATTTTTTATGGAGATAAATAATGTCAATGTACAAAACTATGGTAGCATTCAGGAGCACTTATCTCCCTATTGCCAGGATTGCATATGATTAATTTTAATTTAAAAAGTGTATGTAAGAGGGGCTCCATCCAAGAGATAGAGTGAAGGAGAAGAAGGGTCTTTGGAAGAGGCTGTAAGAATGAGATCTGGCACGTAGATGTGCCAATTCCTCAAGATGAATATTATAATTTCATAGTGCAAACAAGTAATAAAAATGGAAACAACAAAAACACACCGAAGAAAACTGAACTTTCTATGTTAATTTGCTTTTTTATCATTAGAAAGACTATTTGTATAGTCAAAATACCAAAATTTATCTATCATATCTCCTCCAAATTCTTTTCAAAGACTATTTTCCTATTAGGTATATGTATAACCATAATACTAAATCTTGAGAAGTTGTTGACTTGAGCCTTTTACAACTTCTGACATTGCCAGTCCTACAGATAACCCAGTACTATTATGGATTACTGGACTATATTGGATTATTTTGCTGAATTCTCGCATCTACAATATTTAAATGACAATAGAATACCCATCTCTGACAAAAGTAAACAAAAAAGGGGGATATAAATGAAGGACCATTTTATAGTGAAATATACATACATATATATATATATATGTGTGTGTGTGTGTATATACAACATAGTTAGGATAGATATACAGCTACTTTCTCAATGAGAAGAAAGATTTGTACTGACAGTGTTTGGATAATATCATGTCTGCATCTTGTACTATGAATGACTACTACGAAGACAACAACATGTAATGTATTAATTACTATAACTGCCCTACTAACCTGCTTTGAAACTGTCTCACTGATATTTGTTGCTTAATAAAATTAATTTAAAAACCCTAAAACTAAAGCTTCAGGAAAATGTACTTGCTACTTATCTATTTGATTCTTTCTGCTGTCTTTATGCACAAAAAGCTTCTTGTGTCCTAAGATTCACTATATCCCAATCCCAGGGGCAGGATCCTACTTGACCTTGGCTTCACCCATTAGTGCAAGGACCTTCTATAACTGTTGGCAGAAAGTTACAAGAAAGAATGATTTAATAGTGTAATGAATAGGTTTTTTTTTCCAGTAAAAGTCAGTGAAATCTACTGTTTTTCTTCACTCATTCATTTCTTTCTTGTCAAACTTTTCTATTATATATTTAGAGAATGCTGCTTCGTGGGGCAATGGAATCCTGTGATACACCTGGACAAGGTGCACAAGTAATAGGTGACTGTGCTTCAGAACAGCATGTGGGAAGTAAATATAACTGTGGTGCAGATACTTTTTAAGAAAGGGAATTCTGAATTTTTCTTATTCCCCAAAGCAAATATTTTGAATGTGCTTATTCTTATCTAGGAGAAAAATTGCTGGCAGGATTTCCTGTGCACTACTCAGGAGGAGAAAATGATTTCTGATGTGGAGCATTAGCGGATCCTTCAAAGAGACTTTGAAAATATCAGTGATGCCTTTTCGCAGAACACTGTCCCTCCCCATTCTTACTGTATCAATCACGTAAAGATTGCATTCACCAATAAGACAAGCAAAACCAAGTACACTAAATAAAACAGAGAACAAATTAACATGCTTCACTGTAGCCTATTTCAGGATCCTGTTTATACAATGCATAAAGAACACAATGAAAGAATCAGTAGCTTTTCTACAAGGATGAACCTGACAAACAAATAAAATTTACTTGAGGCCTGGGAGATAGCTCAACGGAACAGCACCTGTCTGGCAAGTGCAAGATCTTGAGTTTGATTCCCAGTAACAAAATTAAACCCCAAAATCAATAATACCCGCCTTCCCCAAAGCCAACAAATATGTAACATTCCTTTGTATCTGCTGATATCATCCAATGTTACTATTTTGTCCTTGTGATCAGAGATTACAAGATCCAATGTAATCTTCTTGTGCTAAGCCTATTTCACTTTGTAAAAACAGTTTTATAATGTTTTTCAAAATCAGAGACTGTTTGTGGGAAACTGTAGGTTTACAGAATATCTGACCAGAGTACAATGCAGATAATTTTCCTACCCTCCCTCAGCCTACCCAGGGCCCCATCAATTAACATCTCATACTAGTGCAGTCCAGTTGTTTCAACTGATGAGCCAACATATACATTGTTAAAGTACATATGTTAGTTAGAGACCATCCTATGGGTTTGACAAAGGTGGAGTGACATGCATCCACATCAGGTAGCCTAATACACGGTTTTTCTGCTCATTGCCTGCCTTCCCTATTCAGCGTCCCATACATCACCCACATTGATCTTTTTCCTCTTTCGTTTTGCCTTTTCTAGAAGCATAAGTATTCACATGTAGGTTGTAGATTTCTGTAGGCATACAATTATTCAATTTTCTGGATAGAATACCAAGGGATACCAATACTATTCATAGTGATTCTCCTGTCTCAACTTTCCCAGAGCTGAGATCACAGATGTGCACCACCGTGCCTGGTTTCAGTGGCTGACACAGCACACCCAGGGTTCTGGAGATGGCACGGCATATGGATCGAACCTGGGTCCTGTGCTTGCCAGGCAGGCACTTCGACCATTGAGCTATCTTCCCAGCTCATCTTCTGGATTTGTATAAGTCATCTGGATTTCTTGAGAGTCCATTGTGATTTCATTCATAATTGTGTAGACTTGAATCTTTTCTTCCTTTTTAAAAAGAAGGTTGGATAAGAATTGTTGATTTTATTTAATCTTTCAAAGAACCAATTCTTCAATTCACTGCTATTCTTGTTATTTTTTAATGCATTAATTTCTGCTCTGATCTTTATAATTTTCTCCCTCAGATGAGCTTTTGGCTTAGTCTATTCTTTATCTAGAACTTTGAGGCTCCCCATTAAGTTGTTTATTTAAGCCCACTCTGTTTCCTGATACAGGTATTCACTGCTATAAATTTCCCTCTTAGAACTGTTTTCCTAAGAGTCCCATAAGTTCCTATATGTTTTACCACTATTATCACTTAAATGTAGAAACTGTCTTCTTGAATTTCATCTGTCACACTGATTGTTCAGAAGGGTGCTATTTAATTTCCATGTGTTTATGAAGTCCTTGTGGTTTCTGTGGTCATGATTTCCAATTTCATTGCAGTATGGTCTGATAATCTACACTGGATAACTTTGATTCCTTTGCATTCACTTAAGCATATTCTATGAGTTAGAATGCTTTGGAGGTTGTCTCATGTGCAGCTGAGAAGAATGTGTATTCTGAGGTTGTGTGGTGAAGCACCCTGTAAGCATCTGCTGAGTCCACTTGTGCATAAATTTGGTTCAATCTAATATTTCATTGTTGATTTTTTTTATGTAGTAGATCTGTCTTTTTGTAAGAGTGGGGTTCCGAAATCCACCAATACAATTGTATTAGAGTTCATTTGATGTTTCAGGCCCATTAATATTTGTTTTATATAGCTGAGTACACTGGTATTTGTTACATATGTATTCATGATTGTTATCTCTTCTTCTTGGATTGTTAGTTTTACAAAGATGCAGTGACCTTTATTGCTCTTAATCAGTCTTGGCTGATACACTTTGGCTAAAAATAGAAGAGCTACCCCTGCTTTTTTTCTAGAGTCTTCTCTCATGGAATTTTTTTCCATCCTGAGACAGGATTTTCACACACACACCTCCACATACATTTACTTAACCAGAATATTTCATATTGATTTATTTGAAGAAAAAAAGAAAGATGTATAGGGAGTTTAAATGTTTTTCTGGAGTTCCGGGACTATCACCAAGGAGGAAGAAAGATGAGATGGATATCAAGTCTTCTTTTGCCCTCTTTGATTTCTTCTGACAAAAAAGTCCCACTTCAGGGTATGGTTATCTTTAACTCAATAAGTTTAAAAATTAGCTCTATATCCCAAAACATTCAACAAACTTTAGTCTTGTGTTTATAATTACTGATGAGATCTCTCTCTCCTAGATGTCTTGCCATATTTGGGATGCTCTCAAACAAACCTACTTTCATTGTTGGTAAATTACTTTGAAAAATCCCTGCTTTGGTTACTTTTCTCTCATTGCTGGGACAAAATATCTGATACCAAGAATTAAGGAAATAAAGGTCTATTTAGCTCAGTTTGTGGAGGCTTCAGTGCATAATCAGCTGACTCCAAGGCAGAATGGCACACTGCAGAAGGAGCATTTCATGGTGGAAAACAGCAAAACAGCAAGAACAAAAAGGGAGGAGTAGCAGCAGAGAGCAAGCCTCTCTCCCTTCCTTATATTGCATTCAGGCTATCTCCCCCAGTGTGGGGCAGCACTCACCCCTGTAATCCCAGCATTAGATCATGAATTAATCACAAAATCTAGAAGCCCACCCCATGACTGCATGAGGCTTGGGGGGACACCTAGACACAAGCCGTATTGCTACCATTTCCTCACTTGCTTTCCAAATTCTGCATTACAGTGTGGTCTACAAAATGGTGTGCTTAGTTTTAGGGACTTTTAGACAGAACCTCTGCTCTTTAAAATACTAAACAAACCTCAAACTTAGCGCTCTAAGGAATTCCAATGAAACCACTATAAAATGCTCATACAGATGACAAATAAGCACTAGTTAAGGAAGGCATAAGTAAAGCACCTATTTTTATAATTTTGCAATTGGTATTTGCTTAACCTCAAATCCAGAAGAGCTAAATGAGCATTATTTTTTTTTTATTTGGAATATTCTAAAGTTTCCATTTCTCTTAAGTATTTTTCATGAAGTCTTCATTGAATATTTATCATACATTCATCCATAAACTAATGATGGGGTAAAAAAAAAAAGAGGGTGATCCAATTCTTAATGCTGGGAAGAACTCTAAAAAGTCACTAATCTCATTCTCTATCCAATTACTGCCTTTTCCCTACTCTATTTTTGTATCACTATTTCCAATCTCTACCTGAATTTAGCTTTTTTATTATTTGAAGCTGGCAAAGATTTAAGATAGCTCCAAGTTTTAAGAAGCTTTTATATTATTGTGCACAGTATCTAACCTCCCCGACAGGTATTATCTACAAAGTCATTCCTTACCCTCAGGTCAGAGTCTATCATGCATGAAAGACATGCTGAAGTCTGGGCTTTTGAGAATTGCCAAAGGAATGAAAAGAATACTTGGAAAACCACAACTAAACTATGCCACAGCACACCCTCTAAATGGGTGCATCATTAGTGTTTAGCTAAGTGTTTATGTCTTCCTTATGAAGGGTGAATGCATACAGCTACAAGATCACTCTTTCTGCAGCCACTTCCTCTGCCTACAGCCATATTACCACCTGCCTTTAACTCTTGCTTCACCGCCAGCAGCTGTATACATGGCCAAGTCACATAAATATCCATGAAGAGCTGTATCTCTTTCCAGAAAGCAGCTGGCACAGTTATACGTTCTCACGATGTACTGGGGACCACGACAATCCAATGTTTCCATTGGACTGTCAGTTTTAGAAATAAGAATTTGTTTTAATTGTTTTCAATTCCAGGCCTTACTAATACAGAGTAAGTATTATCATTACATGATAATGCATATTCTGGGAAGGGTGACATGCCCTGTTTCATGAGTATCAATTAGCTTTTCAAGGAAACGGGGATTAATCATTGCATTGGAAAATGGCTCCAGTACTGATATATTTAAATTAAGAAAACAGAGGGCAAACATCATCCTTATACAGCTCAAGAAATTCCATAGAAACCCTTTTAAAGGGTCAACGTGATTGTGCTCATTAAAGGTACACTGGTTGATAAACAGCAAGAAAGGCCACTGTGGTGATTCTTGCATTGTCTCAAAGAGTAAAGTCCCAGTTACAAAAGAAAAGCCTACATAAAAATACAAGCATAAATAAAATGGAAGTGCTCAAAAATAGAGAGAAAGAGAGAGACAGAGAGAGACAGACAGAGAGAGAGAGAGAGAGAGAGAGAGAGAGAGAGAGAGAGAGAGAGAACCAATAGATTAGCCATCAGCACTCAGTCTTGGGTCAAGTCAGCCTATTTCACACGAGGTACCCCCCCCAAAGAAAGAACCGAACTATAAGGCTTGAGGAAGGCAAGCGGTGTCAAGAATTATTTTTGTTGAGACTTCTGAGTATAAAGGAAGGTTGTAATTCAGCCTGATTGCATTCTGCTTGATGTACAAACATTTATGGAACTGATTCCATGTGGGTGTCACATTTGCTATGTCTGTGTAGATTCCATTTTCCTGTACTACCCATTGTGAGGATGCTGTATACAGTCCTTCAAAAAGGAAGTAGACATTTGCTCTCCACATGCCAACTAATATGCCAGCTGCTTTTCTATATCTGATCTTATTGAAGGTTCATAACATGGTAAAGCAAGGCGTATTTTCATTTTCTAAATGAGGCTTCTAGATCTGACCAGATAGATAATTACGGTACACAGTGAGGCCTAGCAGACGACCTTCCTGGCTGCAAAGCCCACTGCTTTCCCCTCTGCCACAGCCCTCCCCACCTGCTGTGGCTATGAGCCTTTGGTTGATCTCATGAATGCTGAAGATGACACCAGAGGTCCGTCACCACGCTCCACAGGGAGGGTGGTGCGCAACAGTGTCCCCAGCCCACGCCACACTCAAGCTCCAGGACAGCAGACCCTGTCTTGTATTTTCCTGCATCCAGCCTGGGGTTCTCCATTTCTCAGATTGAAATAATTTGGCATGAGGATGCAAAACCTGGTTTCATTGATCCTGTGTAGAAAATATTTAAATTTAACAAGATGACAAGCACAGGACAGAAAGATTATTTCAGTGACTGCCACAGCAGGACAAGCTGTGAAGAAGGAACTCAGCTACTGGAACTCCTATCCCACTTTAACACCGCACATAGGATTTCAGGTCTGAACGTATTTATTTAGGGTTGATTACAACAGCTGCAGAATGCACTTCTGAGATGAACACAATGCATGACACTTGGGAAATATCACAAATATTCCTGTTCATTCCTTTGTCACTTTTATTTTGTGGCATTATGTTAGAAAATACTTATTGCTTATCAATTGACTGTAATGAAGAGAGATATACTTTATGCATTTGGCTGAGGAAACAGCCAGTCAAGGACTGTTGATATCGACACCCCCCATCTTTATCGTTTGCCTCACTAAGAGGTCCTCACTCCGGACCAGAAGGCTAAAACCAAGTTAAAGAGCTGTGTGACAGACACAGCCATCAGACAAGTCTTGGCATTTCACAAACATCTGAGACCACTTGTTTTTGGACACAGGGTCTTGCTACATAGTTCAGGCTAGCCTTGAACTCACAGCGATCCTTCTGCCTTAGGCTCCTAAGTGCTGGGATCACTTTTTAAAATGTTTAAACTTTAAATATGCCAGAAGGTAGAGCTTCTACAGTAACGTAAAGCATTGCAGTGTAAGAAAAATAAATGACTGAAGGTAGCACTGGTTTAAGTGAATTCCAAAGGCACACAGACAAGGTGATCCACATAGTTTTGCATGTTTTCTTCATGGTAGATGACATAAGGCTCCTCATAAGTATCTCAAGCTGAGTAAGGAGGTGCAGCTAATGGCTTCTGAAGATGGGCTTCCCTTAGGCTGACTCCCACTTGGTGGTCTTGGAAGAAACATGGCAGGGACTTGGAGGACACGTGCAGTACTCCCTGATGATGGCAAGGAAGGAGGGTCAGGAGCCTAACACCCACTAGAGATAGAATACGAGGCTGGCAGCCTCCGCCTCTGCTAGCAGTGCACACAGGCTGAGGTAAAGGGGCCCAGGCTGAGTCACGCCCAGGTGTCACTCTCTGAAAGCTTCAGTACACACTGGCAGGGGGTACCCAGGGGAGTGGACGAGGTAGGGTCCTTTTAGCTTGCCTGGAAGGCTCAGGCCACGGAAGGCCAGTGAGGCTACAGAGGAGCCACCAGCTATGCAGGACACACAGTATGGCTGTAAATGGCAACACAGTGTGTCGACTGGTTTCTAGAGGCTGCTTAAAGCAAACACACACATAAAAATCCTACTTCATATTCATGCAAAAGCTGTGTGTGACTTCATGATGTTTTCTCAATAAGTAATAAAACTCAAACTGAATTTTGAGTAGAAAATCCAGTTAGTGCTCAGTTCTCTCCATATATATATATATATATATATATATATATATATATATATATATATATACTCTAAAAGTAGTTCACAGGAAATTTTTAGGTATCCTTAAGTGATTTTTCTTGATTGGTCTCTCTCTTTGTAAACTTATTATTTATTCTAGTAGTATTTATCTACTACCTTATCTATATTTACAATTGATAGAAGAAAGCGACATTGTATCAAAATAGAAATAAATGTACGAGATTAGCCATGCTACTTTATAGATGTTCATAACCATGGTTTAGTATTCCAACAAAGTTTTCTGATATAAACTAATTATTACATACAATGTAACATTATCAAGGAAGAAAAAATAAGTTATTATACTCAGATCAGATGCTGTAACATTAAAAGAAGATCTGAATTCAAAACCACTTAAAAATGCTGGTCTGTAAAATTCACCAAAAGGTGATTATCAGAATGTTTTTTAAATAACATTCGATTTACCTATTCACCACATAGCCAAAAAATGTAAACAGTAAGCCATTAAAAACCCTGCTCGATTGTAGTATTTTCCTTTTTTGCAGCAGCACTGAGAACTTCAAATGCCAAGACTCAGTGGGCAGGTGACGCACCCCAGAGAATCCCAGCCTCCCCTCTCTCACGGGACACCCTCCCCAGCATAACAGGGGGCAGGGGTTCTAGACAACGTGGTTGGTTGTGCTTGCTCACCACGGGTCTGTGCACATCCCAGAATGCTCTCTCTTGGCTATCAAGGATCTTCCTTTCGATTTTGTCTCTCTTCTTGTCCACTCTGTCAACATCATAACAACCAAGAACAAGTAATGTTAAGTGGAGTGTCACTCTGGACAAAAGGTCGCAACATGAACAACTCCTCCAAGACTCACAAGGACTCACTTTGCTTGAGCTTCCGCTTGCATAAAAATGAACTCCCACTTCCGGGCAAAAGCTCTCTGCAGCCTGGCCAGGCTCTCCTAGAAGACAAGCCACAGGTGAAGACATTGCAGTGCTGTCTTAGCTACAGCCCGCTAGCTTCTTTACCACGTGCGTTTGTGAGGCAGACAAACAGAATGTCTAACGTACTATGAGGAGTTTGGTTCTAGATGACAAGGATGCTCAATAATTAAGCTACAACAGTGGTGACAGTAAAATGGACTGTCAACCTAACTGGCTGAAAAGCTGAGGGGCTAGAAAACTCACTTGTGGGTGTGTCTAGGAGGGTCATGGAAGTGTAGCCTTGAGCACTGTGTCTAGTCTCTGGCTCCCTCCGCTCTGGCACTCTCCCCTCAAACCCCCACTGTGCTTCCAGACTGTCAAGAACGAAGCAGTTTTTCTCCATTGTTATCTTCCCACCGCTGCATGTCTTGCAATCAGTAGACCATGAAGTACATTCTCTAAACTTGGAATAAAAAGTAAATCTTTCTTCCTTTGAATTATATAAATCTGGGTTTTGGTTCCCACAGTGGGAAAGGTGACTGATGCAGTGGTCTTGGAACACAAACAAGTAACATTTTGATTTTCGTAAGCATTTTGCTGAAGGCCAACCTCCAGGATTTGTCTGTGCCCACCTCATGGAGGGACAGGGGAACAATGCATCCATACTGATGATTCCATCAGCATACTCAGGTCTCAGCAATAAATGTCAACCTTTTGTAGCCCTGTCCTGGTTTGAATTCAGCAAAACACAGCATAGCAACCTTTGTCCAAATTACCCCCAAGTGTTTCACTCGCCCATGAGGGCCAACCTGAAGGTTTAGCAAAAACCACGTTCACATGGTAAAAATGGTTTCCATTCTCATTGCTTGGACAGTTCCTTTTCATGAGTGCCTGTGGTACTGATTAGCAAACACAGGACACTTTACCACTGAGTCACACACTCAGCCCTTTTCATTTTTAATTCTGTGACAGGGTCTTGCTAAATTGCCCAGGTGGAACTCAAACCTGTGATCTACTGCTTCAGCCTCCCAAGTAGCTGGGGTGACAGAAGTGTCCCACCACACCCGGCCACTGGCACATTTACCTGAATTCTTCACAGTTAAATCAATTTAAAAAAATAAGACATGCTTTTCCCTCACACAGTGAGAAGGCAGCCTTAGAATTTCACCATCCTCTAACGAATGGAGAGGGGAGGGAGCACACGAGGACCTTCCGAGCCACTGTGCTGCCTGATCCACGGGTACTGGTTCATATGACTCATAAAGGCAGAAGGTTAATGGAGAGCACATCCAGAGGCAGCCAGGGACCTGCTGCCTTCCATTTTGTAGCTTCCTTGGCCAGAGAGTCCTTGGTACTTACAGCTTCATAATCCGCTAGCTCTAGTCTTGCTTTGTTTTGCATTGTTCTCTTGCAGAGGTAAACCGCTGGAAGGAAAAACAAAATCAGTCATTTCTGCCTGTTTCTTAATATATAGGTGCTATAAATAAAAATACAGCACTACCAACCAAGACAACTGTCACTTTTCCCAAGCTGAAATGTTCTATTCTATATAAAAATGGTGCCTTTTTTAGACAAAAGTAAATAAATAATTATGCAACAGGTTATTGAAATTCAAACAATAGCATTCAGGATGGCATAGTAAATAGACATATTAAAAAATGTGGCAACTATTTCTTTAAATGGTTGTTGTAATTGTAGCATCCTGAACAAATCAGTGAGGATAAAACCTCTTAAAAAGGACATCAATTAAACGTAAAAATCTAGGTACACCAGGGACAACTATTTCTTGGAAGGGAGTTATATGAAGAAGGAATCATACTGGATTTAGGATTACAAAGTGAAACTCTAAGTAATAAAATATTGTATATTTCAATAATTCTATAAAATACAAATTTCTCTTTTGTTAGCCTGTGAAAATAAAATTTTATGAAGCATACACACACACACACACACACACACACACACACACACACAAAGAAGGAATCACCCTTGGCCTATTCAATTGTATTTTTGTTCTGCGGGCAACTTCAAGGACTCGCTTATGCAGGTGGATAGCTCTGCACATCATTGTGGCTTCCTTTCTTTTTATTTTATGTATTTAGTACAGGGTCTCACTATGAAGCTTGGACTTGCAGTGATCTTCCTGTTTCAGCCTCCCCAGTACTGGGATTAGAGGTGTACAATGCCACTCCCAGTCTCAGTGCCTGGCTCAGTGTGTCCAAGGGTGGGGCCGGCATAGCATGGGATGCCAGGGATCAAACCCCAGTCCCTGCACTTACCTAAGCAGGCGCTTAGTCTGCTGAGCTATTTCACTGGCTCCAAAGAGCTAATAATCAGTTAGTTCTCTTCTTGCTAGAAAAAGAGGACAATAAAACATCTCATCTAGCTAAATACCTTCCCTTCACTCCTTTTTCCTGGGTACTTGGTCCCCATGGCTACCAAAGAGGTCACCTTGGCAGCAGCTTTGACAGAGGACAGCAAGGACAGGCTGGTGACAGCTGTAATGCCATTGAATACCTCTCTTTAATTACTGCAGGGTGTTCTAGTGACTTGTGATATCAAGATACACAGGGTATTCTGGGGGAGCTTCAATTTCTAGAATATTCTTACCAGTTTTTCATTAAACAATATTTGAGTCAATGAAATTCAATATAAACTTTATTCTAGAGGCTGAGTAAATCCCACCGGTTGAGGTATGTTAAATATTACTTTCTGCAAGGCTGGCTCTGTGGGGCTGTGTATAAATACCACCTCTGCACTAAACTGCATTAGCCTTAGTTTTGGGTAAAGAATTCTGATCGGTATCCCTGAGGAAAAATGCTGCATGGAAAAATGCAAATGGCAGGTGCTATTCTCTCAATTTCTGACCTCTAAGATTTCTTGTATGAGGTCAAGGCAACCACAGAAAGATGCTAACAGGACTCCAAATGTAACGACCTTGTATCAGGTATCCAAAGAAACCATTCCACAATTTACCATTTATTTTATTTTTCTACCAGTATGAATAATTTTCAGAAACCAAACCCCAAAACCAAAATTGACCCAATACATTAATTTTCTAATTGTTCATAGTTTACACTCACTACTGTAGAAACTCTCTCTGTAGAGGCCTTTATGATTGTAACAGGATAATAAGATATTCTCACCAGGCACTATAAGAGATGGTACCTATATGTGCAATATCCCTGAGGGAGTCTTTTCATAAGAGAAGGATTAAATCTTCCTAAATAATCTCTGATGTTAAACAATCAGCTTTCCTCTAGAATTTCATTCCATTAAATCTCAAACCTGCTGAGCACTCCGTCTGCCAGCTCTCCTCTGTCACTGTGCATCTCTCAGTTAATCAGTCCACTCATCTTTATTCTTTCCTTTTGGAAAGCATTTCTAAAACTCAGTATGTAAACTAATAAATCACAACAGGAGTATGGACAAGCTTTAAAAAAAATTTTTTTGATGATTGCTTCCAAAGAAATCATACAAAACAGATATCTTATAATGTAACTAAGAAAGTTATCTAAGAAATCAGTAAAAGTGTGGACAAGGAAGTACTAGGCATAGCATACAGGTTTCATACGTATTTGTTGAATGAATGAATAAAATGACTATGTAAATGAAGCAGTTATGTATCAGTCACACTGATTCAAAGGATTAAGATCTGTGAGTATCTAATAGATTCTTTGATAATAAGAAACAGAAAGATAAATGTCTAGTTTAGCAGAGTAGAATCATCTGGAGGACGGAGCCAGTCTCGTCGAAGGCCCTCCCCTCAACAGTCAAGAGTAGACAGTGGTAGTACGCTGACCGATACAGACAGAACCTTTATTCTTTATGAGCAGGGAGTACCAGGATGGAGGAAGGTGTGCATGAGGTAGAAGGCCTAAGTAAGAGATACAGGATTCCCACCAAGATTAGTTGTAAATGAACTATGGCTGAGGCCAAGGTTTGGCAGCGGCCCCTACTGGGCAATGAAAATGTCTTTTGTGGTGTTATGCCTGGGTGTAGGTGTAGATACAAAGAATGAATCTTTACAAACAACTTCAATAGTTTCTGCTCTGCCAAAATACTGAAAATGTCAATTAAAAAACCGTATCTGTGGTCATATTTTAACTATATGTTATCATTGGGAACTTCATTGCAATACCAAGTTTAAATATATATCCTGCAGCAGGAGACCCACAAAGAGACAACTACGAGAGCTTGGAGTATCAAACAAATGAGTCATTCCACATGAGCTCTGCCACTGCGTAAGAGCGCCCGGAAAGTCCTAATGTGCTAGTCTTGCTTAGCAGGTTGAGTGACAAAAGCATAGAATTTAATTCAAGGGCAATTCGGAATTTAGATGGAAAAGCCAAAGTTTCTATGTAACATCTCTAATTGACTAGCAAGTGAACGCCTGTACTAGGCATTTCCTTAATTGCACAGGTCTATGAGGTGCAGCGGTCTCTGGGACAATGCTGCTGCTCATGATACAAACGTTTTAGTCACACCACAGAGGGCAGCAAGATGACTGTGAAGATTCCAATGCCCAAGTATGGAGAAGACTTGAGATACCTAGTAATGCAGGCATAACCCAGGTAATGCAAGTGAAACTCACCTGTCATGGCACAATTAAAATGTTTCATAATGTCTATGCTTTGGGACAATTCTTCCTCTCTTCTTGATTGAAAAACTTAAGCAGCTTCTTCAAGGTTGTTGTTCATTTTTCATGAAGAGCTACTGCTAATGTCCACCTCAAGTAATACACTTCAAACATTGGTTTAAGGGTGGAGTCGTCTCTTCTGCCCATCTTCTGGGGTACAGAAGTATGGGTGGATTTTTCCTCCACCTGGCTTTTCCGTCCCTGCTTCCCCAGGACCACTAACCTAGGCTTCTAATCCTCCTGGGGCTAGAGTACAGGGCTGAAGGAGAGGAAGGGAAGCATTTTTTTTTTCCCATTGGAGATCTTTACAATATTTGATCCATAACTTGACACAGATCGTGCAAATAGGGGTTTAAATCTGGAAGACAACTAAGCTAATTTCTATTTATTTATCTTTATTTTTGTGTTGAGTACAGGGCCTACGAGATATCATATCTTCTTGTTTTCAGTTTCCCAAATGCTGGGATTACAGAAGCGCATCACCATACCCAGTCTCAGTTGCCATCTCAGTGAGCCCTGGTGGCAGGGCTGGCACAATATGACAGGGATTGAACCCTGGTCCCTGCATCTGCCTAAGCAGGTGCTTTAATCTGCTGAACGATCTGGCTGGCCCTGTTAATTTCTATTTATTTTTTAATTAAAAATGATATATACATTTATGTTGTACAATATCCACCTTATCAAATATATCAAATGTGATACATCCTTATCACATTTTTGTGATAAAAACATTTAATATGTATCCTTTTAAGTTTTAAAGACTAGATCTGCCCAATTTATTCCTTTTAATTAAAGCATAATGCCTTCTAACCAACACTGCCCTATTTTCTGATCCCTGCCCACAACCCCTGTAACTTTTGTTCCACTCTGTACTTCTATGAAATCGGCTTTTCTTTCTTTCTTTTTTAAAGAAATTTTGCTTTATTAGGTTCCATGCATGATTAGGATCACACAGTATCTGTCTTTTGTGTCTTTCTCTTTTCACTTTGCAAAATATCCTCCAAGTTTATCTCTGTTATTGAAAGATAACAGAATTTCATCATTTTAAAGGCCAAATCATATTCTCTTGAGTACACATTTTCTTTGTTCACTCATCCACTGATACTTAGCTGGATTCCACTACCTTCATTATTGGGAGTAATGCTGCAATGAATATAAAAAAAGATATGTCTTTGACTTATGTCAATCCTTTTGGACAACGCCAAGTAGAAAAATCAATAGGTCGTATAGCAGTTCTATTTTTAATTATCTGAGGTGCCACTCTACTGCTTTTCATAATGGCTACATCATCGACATTCCGACAATAGTGTTCACAGAGCTCCATTTTTTCTTTTTTCTTTTTTTTTTTTTTAAATGCACTTGGTACAGGGTCTCACTATGCAGCTCAACTCATAGTGATCCTCCTATTTCAGACTCCCCAGAGCTGGGATTACAGGCTTGTGTCACCAGGCCCTGTCTCAGTGGCCGGCTCAGTGTGTCCAGGGGCAGGCCAGCACGGCATGTGGTGGAGGGAATTGATCCCCAGTCCCTGAGCTTGCCTAAGTAGGTACTTGTCCATCTTGTTGGCCCAAAGAAACTCCATTTTTAAAAATGTTTTTGTCAAACATTCCTCTTTGCCCTTTTTGATGAAAGTTATTCTTAGTGTTGTAGAAAATGCTTCTACCTTTGTCCATCTCATTGCAGCTCCCCAATGGAGAGCGACCCCTGCTACGATGCCTGAGCTATGAGGCCATATGCGTGTAGGGTGCTGTGTCCTTCCAGACTGCCCTGGACAGGACGGTCTCTAACACTGGTCTTAGATCATGCCTATGGAAATATTCACACGTTCTTTGCCGTGAATGAAGGCCACAGAGCATATCCATTTCCCTCTTAACTTTACCATTTATGATCTGACAACTTGTGGTGTGCATGCCCAGAGCTTCATGATCTATTGTGTTCCCATTCTTGACAGAAGACGCCTGTCCAGCACTCTCAGCAGTCCTCTGAAATCTCTCACAGGACAGAAGCTGAGGAACAGGCACCCGAGGCTCCTCCTCTTGAAGCTGGTGGGAGCAACCCCTACCCCATCCAAATAGTCATAAAAACTGTCATCAAGCCACTATTTTGTCTTTAATATTACTCAATATGAACCAAAGGCAAGTAATTATGATCATTCATACCTCACTGGAGTGTAGCTTTAATACTTAATGGTGTGGGCGGATTTCCATGTTAATGTCTTGTTACAAAAGTCACATTCCACTCAGCTGAATGGCAAATATACTATAGTGAGGAAGAGTGAAATGGTGCTAGTGGTGGGCACGCAAACAGGAGAAATTTCTAGAAAGGGTTTCACAGTGAGTAATAGCCTGCAGATATTTATGATCCTTGTTCTAGCAGTTGCTTTTTCTGGGCAAGAACACATGGAAATAATGGGATAGGAATACAAACCTAAGCCCTCATGATATGGAATAGAGGAAAATAACACTGCGAAAGCAAGTCAGAAATGTCAGCTCATGGAAATGCAAGGCCATCGTTCAAACAATGTGTAAAAGTCACTTCCCCTAAAATGTTGAAATACTTAAAATCCTTAAATCCATCACTGAAAAGTTCAGATGCTACAGGGAAAAAATGTAAGTATACAGGTAAAAATATCATTATGAAGTTCCTATTGCTATTATTTTGCTCCTGGATTTTTTTCACTTATTATGCTGCTACACACTCATGGATATCACTCCTAAAAATATATGTACATATATTTACTTTAAATGTGGTCTGACTCTGCAATGTGCAGGGTCTTCTGAACATTTTTTTTTAATGCTATCCTGTGGCTAATATATCATTTCACAAAGTGCTTTTTGGTAATACTTTAAAATATTATTTTATGGCAATCCAGAATTGAGATATACTATAACTTATTTAACTAAGCTCTTACTGTTGAACATTGGGTTATACCCATCAGTTTGCTATCATCTACCAATTCTTCTATAAATATATGTACATATATGTGTATATATATATATATATATATATATATATATATATATATATATATACTACTATTACTGAGTCCATACGTGCCTTTCAATCCTTGTGGCTAAATTCCAGATAGCTTAGCAATGAGCATACCTCAGACACTCCTCAAATTCGGGGGCGTCTATTCATAACAAAGCAATCAAGAGCTGTTCTTTGAAAACAGCTTGTCACTTCTCAAAACCCTCACCCTTCCTCAACTCTCTTACACCATAGCTCTCTCCAACCATAGCTAAGGTCCCTGCTCTAGTCTTCCAAGTCTCCCCCATCCCCAGTACCCAGGGCTCTGGTTCTTGTCCGAGCTGCCCCTAGGTGATAGCCCCAGAAATCCACACCTTCCTCTCTTTCTTAAAAGCTCTGGCTTTGTCCCCAAGGGTTGAACTCCTGTTGTCTTTGGGGCACTGCCCACCCTGCCTTATGGTCCTCTTTCCCAGTTTTTCTCCACACAACTTTTCACATCCTAACATGTAACTTATGTACTCTTCTATGCACTCCACTTCTTACTTTGTTTCTCCTCCTTTTTTTTGTGAGGACAGAGTCTTTTCTGTTGTATTCACTGATGGCTCTATGTGCCTAGAACAGTGTTTATTTTATTTTTTCAGGGGAAAGAAACACACTTCCATTTATTTACTTATTTTTTAAAAGAGAGTACAGGAGCTTGCTAGTTAGCTCAGCTGTTAAAGTGTCTGCTCTCACAAACCCAGTCAGGTGCAGGGGACCATGGTTTGATCCTCAGTTCCACATGCCTTGCTAGACCCTCACTTAAGGCAGCCTGAGCCAGCAAAAAAAAGTATAAATTAAGACTTAAAACATAAAAAATTACAAGTGATACAAATTTCATTTAACAAAGTAATATGAATTTCACACTATTTGTTGTAATACATAGTGTTATCTTCCAACCAGTTGTTCATATTACAGATATATGCATGTAAAATTGGAAGAAGAAAAAAAGAAAGTTATTCATTTATTTTTTTGTAGGACAGAATCAACAATTTTAATACATTGCACATTGTTTTCATAGTGGCTTTTTGTTGTACAAGGTGCATACATGATACTCTATCTACAAACACTATTAGAGCAGATGCCTCTAATCAATGAAGAGAATGTAGCTGTATACCTTTCTTTTTTTAAAAGTTGAATTATAGTACAGTTTCAATAATTAATACTTTTTACATTGTTATCTTCTTAGTGGTTATTCATAGTACAAGAAGCAGACAGGATATCCTGTCCAAACATTACTAGTGCAAATCTTTCTTCTCATAGAATTACGTAAAAGTACTGCATATCCTAACTGTACTATTTATATAAACAGAGAATGGTTCTTCCTTTGTATCCCCCTCTTTTTTGTTCAGTCCTGTCAAAGATGGATATTCTATTGTCATTCAATTATTATAGGTGCTTGAATTCAGTGAAACAATCCAACACAGTCCAGCAGTCCACAGTAATAGTGGGTTATCCAAAGAAGTTGTTGACTAGAGCCATTTACAGCTCAGCTTATTATTAAGGCCTTATTTTATATACCTCATTTTTATACTTTTCTGCTGGATGGTTAAGTCTGAGATAAAGCAAGACCTATATAACAAGAAATGTAACTTTGGTATCTGATGAGGTCGGTCAAGCCCCCTCAGTGTTTATCCTGTAACCCTGTACCTCACTCTGTAGATCCTTTGTGTCAGCCATGTGGATGAGTCATAGCCATTGCTTGACCAATTTGCTCTCTGTAAACGCCTGAGAGAATGTTTTCTCTCCATGTGACTCTCCTTATACACACTATACGTCATCCATCGATCACTTTCCCCTGTGGCTCCATAATCTCCCTGGTCAGAAAATTTGGGGCACAACTGAGTTCCATGATGTTACGGTATAGGTTCTCCTATGTCCTGAGTCTTCACTGACCTTGAAAGACTAGGGCCAAAATGTTGACTGTTCTTGAAGCCCTTTCATTTCTCCAATTTTTGATCTGCAAACTTAGGTTGTTAACCATCCAGAAGAGAAGCTGATTATTACCCTGCAACATACACAGTTCAGTTTACCCTAACTATCTGACTCAATTCTTTTGTTGTTTTACCTTTCTATTTGTATTTCTTCTTTTGATTTCTTATACTAGGGAGACTATATGATATTTGCACATGTGTCTGGTTTATTTCACTTACGAATATACATTCAAGTGGCATCCACCTCAGTATAAATGGTTCAAGTTTATCATTTTTTATGGCTGAGTAATACTCCATTGTATAGAAATACCACATCTTTTTCAACCATTCCTCATGTGACGGGCATCTTGGTTGGGGAGATGGCTCAGTACAATAAGCGCTTGCCTAGAACAGTGTTTAGCATGTAGTAGATGCCCAGAAACTATCTGCTGAGTGGAAACTCCAAGGTTTACTGGCCATTTGAGAGCCTCTGATGGTTTTGCTTTAGAGAATTCACTAGTCATGCCTTTGCCAATTTATTTATTTATTTTGGTATCAGGAATCGAACTCAGGACTCTGTGCTTGCCAGGCAGGCGCTGTGCCATTAAGCTATATCCCTGACTCCAAACCTGAATTTTGTGATGTTGGCAAACTTCTACCACAACACTCTTCTACCCAGATAATGTGTACCTCCACTTGAATTCTTCTAACTTGATTTTTTTTTTTTTGCCATTTTGGCCTGAGAGAAGGCTGTTAGTACTTCAATCCAAAACTTTCATTATCTTTCTATCTCTTATACTTTCAACAGTTCTCATATCATAGATTTTAATGTATATTATTTCTATGAATTGTTTCCTTCATTAATCTAATACCTTTCCATTTAATAGTTTTCACTTTGGGTTATTATTCCTTTGGTCAGCATTGCATTTCTTGTTTGTATTTGCCAGGTACATCTTGGCCTCACCACTTGCCTTTCATGAGTCAGATTGTACTTGTTTTTCCTTCAGACAGATGTCCTCTGATTTTATTTGTGACCTAACTAAAGGTGCTTATTCCTTCCATAAACAAATTTAAATTCTTGTAACAATTATTTGGTGTTCCTTTCTCAGGGGCCTGTCTCTACCTCTGACCTGTCTGTGTCTGTCTCTCTGTCTCGTGGTCTCTCTCCTCCTCTCCCTCTCTCTCATTTTATTTCCTGTATTTCCTCTAATGACTAATGTCTATCCCCAAAAGTGATGATGAAATTAGCACAGGAAGATTCTGTGCTATCCTAAGATCTTTTAATAATTTTAAATTTAATGTCAGTAAAGTATTATAACAGTCAATATTCATTTGAACATTTGTACATTTGCAATGCATTTATAGCAATGAAAGTTACAGAATAAAGACAACTCAGCGAACTCAGTTTTTTAAAAATTTGCAGCTCAACAGTTACTCAAACCTTAAGGGGCCAGGGAGATGGCTCAGTAGAATAAGCTCTTGCCTTGCAAGTGCAAGGGCCTGAATTCAATCCCTGTTTCCACCAAAAAAAAAAAAAAAAAAAAAAGAAATTAATTAACTGCAAAGGAAACAAAATCTCCATAGCAAAAATTGAGAGATAACATTACAAAAATTATCTTTAATTATTTAATTTTCTGATCTATATTCATAATGAGTGTGTTCAGGTAGAGCACGAGTAAGAGTAGGATACAGGATCAGAAAACCTTGAAAGCCAAGATAGAAACCTCTACAATGGACATTGGAAATCTGGACTGTGCAAATCGTTTACTCTCTTGGAAGTTCTAGTCCTTTGAGACAAAGAATCCCTTCAGAACATCTTTGGCTTCATAACTTGGAACTATAAGTATGAAAAGAATGCACCATTGATCTTTGTTCTTCCGGAAGGAAAATAAAACAGTTACAGAATTCCGCCATTGGCCTGCAAATGGCTCTGCTCTATCTAAGGCATTCACATGTATTATCTAGTCCAGAGCTTGAATGAACTATCATGGAAAGAACATACTACCTTTAGGGACAAAGACATTGAAAGCCAGGGAGCAGAGCCCCCAAGGCTACGGAAATAGAGCCTGTGATGAGTTCTTGTGGCCCCAGAAGATCATTACACATCAAGGAACTGACCATGAAGCCAAAGTCCCAGCTGACCGATGCACTGCTGGGAAGAGAAGAGGCTTCATCCTCAGAAGTCTATTTTTCTGTGTTTCTTAGAATGCCATTGTCCAACTGAAGAGCACGATTGCACTGAGTCTTTACCTGTGTTCACCCAGCTCTCTGCACTGACCCAGAGATTAAATTATAGATTTTTGCATGCGTTACTTTAGCCTAACTTCTTAAATTGCCAAAGAAGCAAAACAGACGCAAAAAGGAATTTTTTTAGGGTAAAATAAAAATGATTAAGGTGCAATATGTATATATCAAGGCTCCAGATGAATGTATTTAAGTATCATCAACTAATAAAATTTTATTCTTAAAGTTTGACTTGTTTGCCAAATATCCATGAGTTTTAATGACCTGTAATTTTTTTTTCTTTTTAATGTATTTAGTACAGAGTCTACAGGGTCTCACTACACAGATCAGACTTCTAGTGATCCTCCTGCCTCAGCCTCCCAAGCGCTGGGATTACAGGCATGCGCCCAGTCTCATCTATGGTCTCAGCATACCCCGAGGTGGGGCAGGCAGGGCAGGCCGGGGATGGAACCCCAGGCTCCTGCGTCTGCCTAAGCAGACACTTTCATCTGATGAGCTATCTGATTAGCCCAATGACCCAATTTTTTATGTGGTTTCTGATACATTTTTTTCTCCCAAAATTTATTTACTTTGCCCCTTTTAAAAATTACATTCAATCCTCAACTATTTTATGATCCCAGATTTGAAAATGCCTACATGATAAAGTTTACCTGTAACCTCCAAATAAGTAATTCACGGCATCCCTTGCAGTTGTTCGCAGCCATTCAGTCCAGCAGAAGCCTAAGCGGGCTCAGCTGAGGTCAAACACGGTACTCTCCTTTCTTGTTTCAAAGCTCCTACTATACAAGTGCTGTGGTTGTGGTACACTGATACCACAAGCCTCACGTTTGTGCCACGGAGTTTGTGTGCTGGGTAAGCTTTGTCCAGGCATGAGTTGTAGGACTGCTGGCCACAAGTTCCAAGTCAATGGATAAATAATATTCATTAAATAAGATGTTTTGAAACAGAAATTCACATGAAACAAGGTTAGGTGCTACTGCCACTGCCAACTGACAAAAGCATCTGAACCAGAGTTTTGCAAGAACTTTATCTTATATTGCCCCTAGGAGCAATGGTGCAAAATTCTCTAATTCAGTTTTCAAAGTAACTTTTTAGAAACACTGCTGCTACAGCTATTACAAAGAGTAAAAATCAAGGGAATGTGTTTCTTCCTTATTCCATGTTAGAAAGCAGTGACTAAAATCAATATTTCATATAATAACATCAAGATGAGTAAAACTCTCAGAGGGAGTAATCTACAATAACTCTTCACTTTTCATTTTTTTTCACATGTAGCTTTATTGCTTCTTTCCTTTATAGTACTTTGAGCTTTTTTTAAAAAGTGCTTTGAGTTTAAAAGCAACGGCATACTTTTTAAGACACAGCAGAATAAGGATTACCATAATTTACTACCATGACATTTCAAAACCACTGTTTCAATCAAAATGATGAAAATATCAGCTTTCAAGCAAATCTCCCAAGCATTCTTAAATTTTTATACCTCTTACTTAAATCCATCAGCCAAGGCAACCAAAGCAGCACTTCTCCACACTTCCGCACGTGGAACACGACGTGCACTGTGTTAGCCTGGAGCTGCTGGGCAGCTGTGGTGCCCATGACTGATGTGCGTTTGCCGATGCTGTAACATATTCAAAATTCACACTTTTGAGTATCTAAAATTTGTCCTTCTTGCCCTCCCTTTTTGTGCCTGAAATAAAGGAAAGTGATAGTGTAGGCAGAGTATCAAACAGTTATAGCACAATAAACAGCTGAGAATGAGGATACTAAATTCCGGTTCTAGATTACCTGGGTCCTTATAGAGTCACAGTTTGGTTACTGTCTTATCCTCTTGGCATTAATGTGGAAAGAAAACGACAGATATGCTAAGAGAAGCATGGTATGGAAGAAGGACCAGTGTCAGGGAATTCAAAGATCTGGGTTTTAGTTGGCCTCATTAGTTGTGATTAGGGACAAATCACTTAACCTTCACGTGACTCAGTTTGCCCATCTGTGTTGGTGCATCTGCTGCATAGAACCGAGGCTGGGATTATCCAAGGGGATATGTTGGAAGCTGTTATGTAAAGCAGGAATATAAATAAAGGACCATTTTGTAGTGAAAAAAAATATGTATATACAAGATAGTTAGGATAGCTATAGAGCTACTTTCTCTTAGCTCAATGAGAAGAAAGGTTTGTACTAATAGTGTTTAGAGAAGATATCATGTCTGCATCTTGTCCTCTGAGTAACTACTATGAAGGCAACAATATGCAATGTATTAATTATTGTAACTGTCCTACTAACCTATTTTTGAAACTGTTTCATTGCTATTTTATCTTTTTTCTCATTAAAATGAACAAAAAATTAAATTAAAAAAACCAAAGGAAGAGGAATGCATGGCACTATCCCACTTTTACTGCACTGAAGAAATTTCTACTTAAAATTATACCACATACTTTTATAAATGCAATATCTTTATAAACTCCTTGCTGAAGATGGATTTTAAATAAAGTTACTACATTCTTATTTCAAGTGAGAATCACAGTGAAGGATACTGTTGTACTGGGGTTTCAGGTGTCCCAAGGCTTCTCCTTACAGAACTGTCATGAGTTAGTACTGCCCAGTACTTTAAATAATAAAACCTAAACCTTTATGTCTTGCTATACTTCAATGGTACATCTTGAAATACTGAAACAATTTTTTCTCAAAATAATTTCAATTTTAAACATATGACAAGCTTGTTTTATAACAGGTACTTTAGTCATTGAATTACATTTTGATAAGCAATTTAGCTTTTCACTCCTTTTATTCTCTCATTTTTAAAATTTTTATCAATTCTTGCTATCTTGTTATCCAAGCCCTATATGCAGTTAATCAACTGATCAATATTTCCTATTAGTAGCTACCATAGGTTGGTGGAAGAAACAGATGAAAAAGTATTTTTCTATTGATTTATTTATTCATTTAACAAATATGTACTCAGGTCCTACCACGTGTCAGGCTCTGCCTTAGGGGTTAGAAGTAAGCAGGACTCTTTCCTTAATGAGGTTCCATCCTAGAGAATCTAAAGCAAAGATGGAGAGAAAGGAGAAAAGACTGCTTCTAGACCTGCCCGTGCACAGAGATTCCAGTTATGGCCGAGGTCCTGGGCCCAGGGACACCCCAATCTTATCATTCACCTGACAAGGGCACTACCACACCAGGTACACCTCTGGTCCCACAGGTGAACCTAAAAGACCTAGGAGCTCGAAGGAGATAAGGGAGCCTGTGGGGGTGACTGGACGGGCTCTCAAGTATCTTCTGACAACAAACATTACCTTTCCCAACTGTTGTAAGTATGATGATCTCTGAGGCCTGAGGCTTTCTTTACTTATTTAGGTGTTAGGGTGGCGCTCAAGGCTTTACATGTGGTAAGCACATGTTTTGTCCTGAGCTGTACCCCTAAATTGCCCTTCTTTTCAGAACATAATGACACTACTAATAGCTGCAATAATAATAATAATAATAATTAATAATAATAAGCACAACAATAATAACTAGAATTTGCCGTGTATCAGGTACTTTTACAATAATTTATAAATAAGCCAATTAATTCCCCCAAACATTCTATGAGAAGGGTGTGTTACTGTTGTCTTCTCTTTACAGATGAGGAAACTAAGGTGCACAGAGTTGACATGACTCGTTCAATTTACATATACATTTACAATAAATGGCTATGTTGGAATTTTTTGTTTGTTTTTAGTACCAGGGATTGAATTCAAGACTTTGCGCTTGTCAGGCAAGCACTTACTCCACTGAGCTCTCTCCCCAGCCCTTATGTTGGAATTTGAACCCTGTGGTCCAGGGAGAAAATTCTCATTTGAGGAGAGATTTAGCATAAGTGCTGAACTTCAGGCATACTTTAAAATGTAAAGTAATTCAAAGGGAAAGTTAATGCATACTCCTTCTAGAATCAGAGCCCAGGAAAGCCTCAAGAGCACAAGGGAAAAAAATATTACAGCTTGATCTATACAGAAAGGGATGAGAGTGAGACAGAATTTCGCCAAACCGTAAGAAACAAGTAGCTTTGATTTCAAAATGATGAAGTTTACTTTTTGCCCTTAAAATGTACTTGTTTATCACCTTTTTCCTTTGGCATCTCTGCTAGGTTGAGTTTAAGCACGATTTCTCAGCTGCATCGAGATCAGGGAAAGTCACCTGTGAAGCAAGTAGTACTTCACACCCACAGATGAGCTAAGCATCACTCTGGCTACGATTATGAAGAAACGAGTGAGCCAGGCAGTTCCACCAACCCAAGAAAAACAGGAGTAAAAGCCACAGCTCACAGAGATGAACGGACTTTTTTTAAAATTCAATTAAATATGTCTTCTTCCTAGACAGGTGGGTCATGTGTCATCTAAGAGCCAGATTCCTGAGAAATGGGTATTTTGATGATTTTTTTCTAACTTCAATGGGTGAAGCTGTTGTACAGGAAACGACTGATGTAAAAGACTTTTTAAAACTTATACTGCAGTATGCAAATGTGAGATCAGATGTGCACAGCATGACTGATTATCCACATGTTATTAAAAATCTACATGTTAGTATCAGACTGAAAAGAATATATATCTTAAGAAACAAATTTTGACTTAAAATGGCTTCAGTGTCTTAGAAAAATCAAATCAACTGTTGATAATCTCTCCATGAATCATATATTTCTCTAAGGTATAGCTAAAACATACATTAAATCAGAAATAGAAATGGAAACATTCATTTTTTAAATGAAGGATATAATTTTAGATTACATTAAGTTCATTCATTCATCTATTTAATGTGCCAGGCAACACTCTAGGTTTTAAGGTACAGATAAAAATCCAGACCAATATACCTGGGGCTTACAGGTATCACTGCATAGATTGGACTTGTAGTGATTCTCCCATTTATAGCCTCCCAAGAGCTGGGATTACAGGCGCACATACCAGGCCATCTCAATTGCTGTCTCAGCGAGCCCTGGGGGAGGGATGGCATAGCAGGCCTGGGAACTGAACTCCTGGCCCCTGTGTCTGCCTAAGCAGGTGGCGCTTTAATCTGCTGAGCTATTTGGCTGGGGTCCTTACTCCTAGTTTTTTAATTCCCTGTGTCAAACTGGTGGGAGGCACACAAGAAGGTTAATAAAAATTATGTACTATTTCACAATATATTTCATAGATAAGTGAATAACTTACTATTATTTTACATATCAATTTAGTGTACAAATCACTCTCATATATGTCATCTCTTTTTTTCTACACTTACTAGGCAGGCTCAACACTGATGTTTTAATATCTGCTCCAGTCCTCTAGTATTGCCATGAAATTGATTCATTGGTGCTTTAAAACCTTACTAACTGAATCTTTCTTGCAAATAAGATGAGACCCCTGTTTTCTATTGTCTTCTGGCACAATTGAAAGTAGTGGTACATGGCTCGGATGTCCACGAGCAACGTTTCCTTCTTGCAGAGTCTTCTCACACGAGCTGCAGTGCCTCTAGAGGTTCTGGCCGTCCTCCATATATTCTACATTTACTTTCTGCTCAGAATGTTATCTGATTCTTCTCTCATGCTTGAGAAGTTCTCTTGGTTTTCCTAGCTATGAGCCAAACCCAAGAGTTCCTGAGTTGCAGAGTTCAAAACCTTTGGAACTGTCTTCATTGCTGTGTACATTGTTAGGACTAACAACTGGAGCTGAAGTGGTCCTTTGGCAATCTGGAATGTCAATTATTTTATTTTTTTCTCTTTCTTGATTTACTTAGCACATGGGAAATCTTACATATTTCTCCTACAGTAAATGGAGACAAATATTTCACCAAACTTACTTTGCAATAAGCCTTAATAGCCTTCTCTATAGAATTTCTTAACCTCCTATTTGCTTCCATGATGCACTCTCTAGACAAGCGAGTTTTAAATGCTTTTTTTTTGTTGTTCATATACCTCAAATGAAAAACTTAGGAAAGGTATATTTTTCATTTGATTTTAAATGTTTCTAACATAAATTTTTGAATGTGCAAGTCAATAATTCTAGAGCACTGTAAATATTCATAATTAAAAAATACAAACAGTCCTTGAGTGATAATCTAACTTAACAATTTCTTTATTGTCCAATGATGAGTAAGCCATGTGCATTCAACAGAAACTATACCTTGAATTTTGGTTTTTCATGAATTTTAACCTTTTGCAAATCGTATGCAGTATAATATTCCTAGAGAGGCAAGGAGCGAGAGCTCCATTCAGCCACGTAATCCTGAAAGATAAGCAAACAATACTCAGCACTGCGCTGTATCGCTAAGCTATGGCGCTTGGTAGGTTAGGAGTATGAGATGTACACCGCTTCTATCCCTGGGCCTGCTGTGTCGGCCCCCATTCCCCAGGGTGTGCTGAGAGGGCGACTGAGACGAGGCTTGCCGGTGGCGCCCCCCTGCGACCCCAGCTCTTTGGAGGCTGTAGACAGGAGAATCGCTGTAAGTCTGATCTAGTAGTGAGGCCCTGCACACCCTGTAGCCTCTTCCCTAAAAAAATACAGAAAAAAGAAAAATACACTATTTCTGATTTACTGTATTTTCAATTTATAAAGGGATATCACCTTTTTGTCATCTGAGGAGCAGCTGCAAAGCTATTACCCCATTCTCTTATGCATATACAACACATTCAATATCGGGAAAAAAATGAACAAGCATTTCTAGGGAAGAATTTTGCTTTGCTGTTTTTCTCTGTCAGTTTACCTAACAAATACATCAATTTTACAGATGTATCCTAAAGATTATGTATTAGTTTCTTTCCATATCAATAATATATTTATTACTCGACGCATTTTTAAAAATTTCCCGTGATCAGAGGGCTCCCGTAAAACAGCTCTCGGATTTCGGCCAGGGCGGCACCCTGATGGCGGCTCCATGCTGAACCCCGGCCTGCCGGGTCCGCTCCGGCTTCTTATCCAACGCGCCTCTCGAGCCATGCTTACTTTCACTTTGGGGCACATGACCGACCCCATCCCCACCCTACTTTTTCTCTACATCCAATCCCATATGTTCCCAGACGTTTTTAGGCTTTCAAACTAATCACTCTTTACTTAAATCCATTCCTTTTCCTCCTGATATCTAGTCACCTTTCTCTTAGTTACATATTGTTATACTTTAGCCACCATTTCTTTGTGTTTGACAAAAGAATGCATTTCTTTGAGGCCCCACAAGCCCTTGCATCTAGGACTAATATCACCATGAATGCAGTCATTCATCTGACTGCTCTCTCAGATCACTCCATAAAAATGTATCTATTAATTCAATCAACTGGTAAGACAGAAGGTCTCAGAATGGTGTTTCAAATGCAAACTGTACTAAAAGAGAAATATAAAGTTTCTTTTTTCTTTTTTTTTTTTGTGGAACCAGGTATTGAACTCAGGCCCTTGTGCTTGCCAGGGAAGCACTTATTCCACTGAGCCATCTCCCTGGCCCCAAGTCTAACATTTCTTTCCAATTATGGAGAAAAATATCACTGCAAACCATGAGTTGAGTTTAAACTACAGAAAATACTTTAAAAATAGAAAAGATACGTCCTTTGAGGATACATTCCACACACTGTACAAACTTTGCTTCAAGGAGCTAATCGTATGCTAAAATTTTGCTAAATTTTAAAACATAATTTTACTTTAAAATTTAAACATAACCGGACCGGGTGGCAGGTGCCTATAATGCCAGCACTTAGCAGGCTGACGCAGGAGGATCATGGTGCGCTCAAGACCAGCCTTGGCTACAAAGTGAGCTCAAGGCCAGTCAGACTGCACAGTGAAACCTTGTCTCAAAAAGACAAAAAATAAATAAATGAATAAATAAATCCTGTCTACTTAGGTACTATTATTCCCTCTTGTTTTGCTCCAGAATATACATTACTGCCTATATCTGCTTCCATAATAAGAACATTTGGTCATGATTATGTAGACAGGTTGCTAGGTCACATTTTAAATCATAGAAACAGGAAGGTGTTGCTCAAGTTTTGATCTGTCCTATCTACTCCAATCTCCTACATATTCACATATTTAAAACTAAATGTTTAGCTGTCCTGTAATTAGATAATAGTAAATGCAATTTAAAGTATTCACTCTCAGGTTCTGCAATCTCAACTAAAGAAACTTATTTTAAAAGAAAAATCAGACAAATGCAATTATTTGTGTCAAGACAATGCATATAGAATGTGTGTTTTATAAAAAAACGGAAAAAAAAAATCCAAAGAAACCAGGACACAGCTAAATGATAAGGCATCATACCATTAAACACACATGAATGATATTAGCCAAGAATCATAGTACAAAATCAAAGCAAAAACCTGAACATACAATTATATTTTGCAAAATATGTACATATTAAAAAGTATAAAACTGCACAACAGCATAATGTTGGGGGCACTTGCCACTGCTAAACGGTTTTAGATATTAGTCTATATTTAATTACAAGGAATAAAAATTACATTACGAATAAAATACAAGGAAAATTACTGATGTTCTGGTAGCACATTCTATCACAAATACAGGTAAAACTTTCTGAAAGTACAGACAAGATGCAGAGAGCACACTGCACGGAGCTGGTGGATGATAAGAACATGTGCTACCCGAAAAAGAATCAGCTGAGTATACCAGAGGAGAAGGCAAACAGACCAGGAAACTGCTCGGCAGTGCTGTCTGGAAGAGCTGCTAGCAATCCTGGGGATTCTGTGCCACCCGGTGTGGCAGACATTGGCCATCTGAGAGTACAGAACACTTGAAATGTGGCTGGGAGGAGGGGGAGCAGAGCCTTTCATTTAATGTAAATTAATTTAAAAAATTTAAATAGTCACTTGTAGCCAACACCTTCACTACTGGGCAGCAGTACTGATCTACTTGACCACTTAAAGGCTATCATTCATTAGTGGAAAAAAGATATTTACAGCAATGTGCTTAACACATACTAAGAGTAGACACTCGGAGCTGGGGAGAACTAGTCATGTTGCGTTCTCCACAAGAATGCTAATCTTCGCGCCATGACTCAAAGGCCATCAGTGGTTGGCTTTTAGCCCCAGAGATAGTGTCTATTATTACGCTGCACCCTCATCTTCACTGCAGGTCAGCAAACTTTAAGGCTTTAGCTTCTCTTAGTCCTAAGCTATAACATAAAATTATTCTGTCCTATTGGGAGGAGAGGATGAGGATGGAGAAAAGAATAAAAACCAATGAATTTTCTGAATTAATTAATGCTAGAAAAGTAAGCAATATAATATCTTCTCCCAGAAAAGAAGCCTGAGAATGGCACAAGGCTTTGCCCTTTTCTTTTGCTCCTACTCCTCCCTTCCGTTCCCCTCCCCTCCCCTTCCTTCCCTTCCCCTCTCTTCTCCCTTTCAGGTTTAATCAAGGTAATGCAGTAGCTAATTCATACTAAGCCACTAAGTTAGTTACACCTGCAGGTCTGAATTTGTTTGTTTGTTTCTTTTTTTTTTTTTTTTTTTTTTTTTTTTTTTTTTTTTTTTTTTTTTTTTTTTTTTTTTTTTTTTTTTTGTATTTTAGAGAATGGTCTACATGCAGGGTGTTCAGGCTCTCACTCCTAGATGGGACTCATAGTGGTCCGCCTGTTTACAGCCTCCCAAGAGCTATTTGGCCGGCCCATGACATTTCTTAATGTGTGCTTTGCTGCATAATTTTTTGTGGCCCACGTGTAATAGCTCTGTTCAACACACACATACACACATTCTCATGTGCAGAGCATATGGAAAATAAATGTATTGTCTTTTGTAATTCTGGAGTGAGTCCAGTCATAATGAGCACTTTTATTTAAATGTATCTGCTGCCTATACTTTTACAAAAAGGATAGCATTCATTCTCTCTTCTTACCTCCTACTTATTTAAAACTATTCAGAAATATTAAACAATGGATAATTAAATTTTAGGAAAAACAGTGCTTTTAAAAGACTACTTTTCCTCTAATTTGGGTCAGATAGATAAATGAAATTGTTCTTGGCATGCAAATTGGTCAAAAGAGCTGGAAAAGTTTATATGCATCGCCCCACACAAAGCATTCAGCAGGAGTCTTCCAAGCTGGTTTAAGAGGTACATAAACTTTAGTGTATAGCTGAGTAAGACATGCATAGATACAAACATATTTATAAAAATAATAAACGATAACTCATGTTCAATCCAATTTGAGCATGTAATAAACAGTATTTTAAATGTTTCACAGCCTGGTAAGTGTTCAAAGATCCTAACTGACTAAAACTTTGCAGTCAGCCTGCATTTTTATCAGTTTTGCCAGATCACAGTGCAAAAGAATGAAAGCCCGTGAGATACTAAAATGGTATCACTAGCTATGAGCCTTGCAATTAGAATGCACACCTTAAATATGCTAAATATCAAGGAAGACACCCCAAGAGAACAACAGAATTTGCAAATCAAAATCCACTTACGATGGTTGCCACAGCACTACGTGTTCGTTGGCACTTGACACTGTTGTTTACAAAGCCAGAACAAAATCCCTCGATAAATTCAGGAAGAATTGAGATGCTAACCTTTATTTCATTATCTGTCTACTTAGTTAACATGGTATGTGTCAAACATAATGAATAATGTGGAAAGAGTGTTTTGCTACAAATGAAGATTTCTATATTATCTTAATGAAGGAGAGAGGACTGGAAAGAATCAGCAACCTGTGCAGGAAGGCAGGGGCAGGAAGAAAGGGAAAGAATTGGCTGCGTATGGTTTATGTGCTACTGGGTGTAAAACAGAAGCTAATTTTGAGATCCAGTTTTAAAGATGCAAATTCTGAGGCTCAAAAGCTTGTATCATTGACCAAAGATCACAGCTACTAAATACTGACCCATAGACTGGGCATGGTGGTGCGCGCCTGTACTCCCAGCTCTTAGGAGGTTATAAACAGGTGGATCACTACAAGTCTGATCTAGTAGTGAGACACTGAACACCCTGTCAACCCTTTCCTAAAATAAAGAAAAAAAGGTAAATTTTGGGCTGGTCAAATAGCTTAGTGGATTAAAGCACCTGCAAATAGGAGCAGGGACCAGGTGTTTGAACCTTGGGCCTGCTGTACCGGCCCTGTCCCCAGGGCACACTGAGCCAGCAATTGAGACTGGACGTAGTGGCGCGTGACTGTAATCCCAGTTCTTGGGAGGCTGTAAACAGGCGGATCACTATGAGTCCTATCTAGTAGTGAGACCCTAAACACTGTATGTAATATATATATATATTACTGACTCAGGATATGAAGCACAATTTGTCTGATTCCTAGGCTCACATGAGTCCTTTAGGCAGAAGAAATGAGAAAGTGCTCTGCACTCAGGGTGCCCTGCGGAAGTGTCTGGGTGCGGAGCCCGAGTTCTGAGCTGACGTGCATCCTGGATGCACTGCACTCATACTGACTGAGCATCTAGTGCTACTCAGGGTGTTCTGTGATTATTAGATGTGAACTGTCAGATTTGGTCTTGTTAGACATGGTATAAAATTAACCTGAACATGACAGCTGGGGCTTTGAGGATGAAGCTACTAATTTCTTTTTTCTTTTTTTGTTTTTTGGCAGAACTGGGGATTGAACTCAGGCCCTTGCGCTTGCCAGGGAAGCGTGAAGCTACTAATGTCTTAGGCTCTGTCTGGCATCTAATATGGTCCTATTACCTATATGGTGACACAGGTCTCAGCAGGGAAGTCTTCTGTGTGAATTTATGCTAGAGTGGTCTGAAGGATAGAAATACTAGATGCAAACTAAGGATCTCTAAGCAAATATCTATAAACTTCCCCAAAGCTGTGCTAAGTACTTTGGAAAGAGGCTACAGACCTATTTGCCTTGCAAAATCCTCACTTGACTATGAACACCCTGCACACTATCTTATTAGATGTCTGCTTGGGGTTCTTGCCCCTCTAGGTGTGCTCTGCATCTACAAAGCAGTGCCCTAATTATTCCTGTCCCATCTACAATCTAGCATATTTTATAAGCTGGTTTGAGCTGAGGATTCAAGATGTCAACTGGGCAGGGAGACAGCAAGTGTTCCTATAAGTTAAGCAGAGCCATTTTCCTCCTAACCTTGTAAGGTATGTCTAAAACAGAAATAGACCTAAGAAGTGTGCTAGCTTTGTCCTTTGCTTTGTCCTCCAATGAATCAGCCTGCGCTATATCACTGGAACTTGACAAATAGCCCAGTGATGTTATCACTGGTACTTTTATAAGAGCCCAGAGCTTACAAAGGCTTCACGAAGAAAGCAGCGTTATCAGGCTGATTTAGAAAAATATTTCTTGACTCAAAGGGAAACTTCTTTAACTAGCACCTGACATTCAAGCTTAGCAAAACAGTGTAGCCTGAGTCAATCACATATAACGTAGCCTGGCATTTCTCGTTCCATAAAAATGCTGGAAATGCAAGGTTACAGTACATTTAGTATACGAAATGGCCTGAGGAGAGCTGTAACTATTTAAGAATATAGCATAGAAAATATTGGCTGAATATTCTGCTCAGTAGGCACTCATGTTTCTTCCTACTTAGCTACTTTTCAGTGACTTCCAAGCTTGGCTGGTAGTGGCCAGGGCGGCCTTGACGTGGTGGGCCTTGAAGCGCTCTGGAATTCAGCCACCTCAGCTTTATCTGAGCTGGCAGAAGTGGATGATGGTACGGGGCTCCCCAGTTCTGCACCCCATGGCTGGGGAGAGTCAAGGATTAATACCAACACTGACATCTGGGCAAGGAAGTTTTAGAGCACGCAAGTGCAAACATTAAACTCTGCCCTTCAGAGGTTCCTTCCTCCTTTGTCCTATGTGATGTAAAGCAGGATAAATTTCTCTTCCTTCAAAATAATGTAGAAGAGAAATACATTTTTCCACTCTCCTTTTGCTGAAAGTAATGATGAACTCAGATATATAAATCAGCTCTTCCGCAAACTTTAATAAATGATTTTTTGGCAAATTATTTGAGCTTAAACATACATTTCAAAATAGAATATTTTGCTTCTGTCATGGCCTTTGGGATTAGTAATTTTTCTCTAGTGAAATTTTAAATGAGGCTGTAGTTATTAGCCTACGTAAATAAATAAAAAGATAGATGACTAGAAAAATGTAGGACTTCTGAGGTGTGCACTAAGATAAGGGGAATGTTTGCTTGTACTAAACCCTTTGTTTATCTCTCCTCACCCAGGTAAAAGGACTAAATAAGACAAAATATTTTCATCTGGATCCAGATGCCAGAATATCTTTCCCCTCACCCATAAAGGAGGTATTATTATCATAATTCCCATCCTCCAAGTATGCTGCTTTGTCACTTAGGAAAGGCACGTGGTTAGCTAGCCCAGTAACTCACAAGGAAACTATGCCTCATGCTTCACTAAGTCATCAGGGCTGGCAAGTTGTTGACCCAAACAATGCCCAGATCCATGATATTCAAAGTAGGCTGGCAAAGAAGTCCACAGCTTTGGGCTCTAGAACAAGTCAAAGCTGCAAGGAATCAAGCAAACTCTTGCTTTATTTTTGTGCTTTTTTTTTTTTTTTTTTTTTTTTTAATCATGCCCTGTCAATGAAAGCTGTGGAGCTGCTCTCCCTTTCTCTCCCAGGGTGGCTCCAAAGCCAGAGGATATTTTCCATAACAATGACTAGATTGTAGACAATTTCCTAAGCTCAGTGGGAGAGAGAGAAAGTAAGCACACTCTCAGTCTTAGTATCCCATTACTTTCATATATGAACTCCAAGATTATGAACTCAGAGATAATCTTAGGATGAAATACTTAAAAAAAAAAAAAGGAAAAAAAAAAGACAAAAACATAAACCAGGAATTGTGGTGCATGTTCATGCCTGTAATTCTGGCATTCTGGGAGGCTGAGGGAAGAAGACTGCAAACTCTAGTATTGCCTGGGAAATTTAGTGAGAAAATTGCCAGTACTGTCACAAATATGCTCCCCACACACCCACAAGATACATCCACACAAAGAATAGAAAAGAGAAAGAAATAAAGTGAAAAAAAGAAAAACAGGAAAAGGCAGTTAGGAAAACAATCAACATGCTTGGTTATATTTCCTTTAACCTTTGTACAAAGAAACATGCTCTCTAGTCCTGTCTGGTGTGGAGTATGGCAAACTTGGAAGTCACTACTTCTGTCCAACCTTAGATGAAGAAAGTAAAAAGTAGTCTCTCTCAAATCTACTAGGGTGAGACAACAAACCACCAACCCAGTGACTGGACGGACAAGCATAGGTACATAGAAAATACAGAAGATACATGCATGGTACAGAGGTTCTACAGAGGATCATGAATTAGCAGGACAGGAACTTTTATGGAAACCAATACTGAGGGAGGAAAACTTTCACTGAAAAGGAAAGACTAACTGATGGAGACTTAGAACAGACAAATCCAAGGATTAAACACTCTGGGGGGTTGGAGCAGTGTTGTTGAGGCCACCTCCATTTTTATGAATTTCATCTTCAGGCATCCTCCAGCTTCTCATAGTGATGGTCTAAGAAAAACTGCCTCATGCTTTCAATAAAAAGAGGGGAAAGGTAATGTCTTGGGAATATACCCAGTACATTCTTTACTTCTTTGAAAGCTTTGCTTCAATAGATAGAATCTATGTTGTCAGAATCTGAAAGACTAAGGTTACCCTGGAGCCTAATAATGTGAGGGAAGAGAAATAGCCCAATTCACCACTCTCTCTCTGTCTCTGTCTCTGTCTCTGTCTGTCTGTCTCTGATTCTCTGTCTCTGACTCTCTCTCTCTCTCTCTCTCTCTCTCTCTCTCTCACACACACACACACACACACACACACACACACACACACACACACACTTCTTAATGTACCTATGTGGAAAACATTCCCAAAATTCAGGAAATACCTGCCATGGTCACTGGCCAGGACCACTCACTCACCACAAGACTGGGTCTGGAGGACACCTGAGCAACTCTCCTTGAAAAAAAATACTTGTCTCCATTTTGGTTGTGCCTGACACTATGTCCATGTATTGATACATACAGAGCTGGCCAGGACTTTGCCTTATGCCTTCAACTGGCTTTAAGCAGTACATATTGGTCTAGCTGAGGTGCTGGGGGTCATCTTTGAAGAGGGCACGTGTGTTTCCCTGATAACCCACACCTGCTGCTCTTTACCATGAGCCAGGTCGAGACAGGATGAAGAGCCAGTGCTCTACTTTCTTGGCTGGGATGGAGCCTCGAGATGGAGTCTATGACTTCCTGGAGCTGAAAGATTGCACATCAGAGCTGAAGCACTGTACCCCAAAACAGTAGATACTATCTTAAGAGTATAATGCAAATTACCTTTTCTACAATCCTTCTCTCTGCATAAGACAGAATATTGCAGGCCTCCTATCAAGCTCAGCTCACAGTCTCACCTACCTCCTGCCATTCTCAGCCATTCATCCTCAAGCCTTTCTTTCTTTTCTTTTCTTTCTTTCTTTCTTTCTTTCTTTCTTTCTTTCTTTCTTTCTTTCTTTCTTTCTTTCTTTCTTTTTCTTTCTTTCTTTTCACGCCTTCTTCTTTATTTTTCCCCAGCTGGCAGTTTTTTATTTACTTATTTTTCTGTACAGGAGTGTAATTTGATTCTTTTCCATTCCTATCCCTTAAACTCGCCTTGCCCCCTTATTTATAAAGGCTTTGTTTCCATTTTTTCCTTCTTTGTTTCTCTATTCCTTTTTTTCCCTTCCTCCTCCCCCTCCCTAGGCTCTCTTCCCATTTGAAAATTTTCTTCCTATTTCACAATAATATACATTTTGGTCCTTATTTACACTTTCAGTTTTTCAAACCGGAGAAGCCACGCAGTATTTACAAGTGTCCAATTTATCAGAGTGTGGTCTGAAGGTGCATCCATTTACCAAAAATGTCTCAAGTTTATCCTTCATGGTGGACTAGTACTGCATTGTATTTTTTTTTTTTTTTTTTTGGTATATATGTGTATCAGGAGATTGAACCCTAGGGCCTTCACACTGAGCTGTAACCCCAGGTTTTTTTTTGTTTTTGTTTTTGTTGTTTTAGCAGAACCAGGGATTGAACTCAGACCCTTGCTCTTGCCAGGGAAGTGCTTATTCTACTGAGCCATCTCCCTGCCACTGCATTGTATTAAAAAAAAAAATCACATCTTCTTACCCAGGCGTCAGCTGAAGGCATTTGGGCTCTGTCCAAGATGTGGCTATTTATAAACTATGCCACTACAAACAGGGGTATGCATGCATCACTGTGGTATGATGCTTTTCATTCTTTCGGGATGATTCAGGGACAGCTGCGTGAAATGGGACTGCCAACTGTAGCTTTCTGAGGACTCTCCACACTGATTTCCACAGTGGTTGCACCAGTCTGCATGCCTACTAACAGTGGAGAAGGGTTCCTTTATCCCCACAGCCTGCCAGCATTCGTTACTGGTTGATTCTTGATGACAGCGATTCTTTCTGGGATGAGATGGAATCTCAGTGTTGTTTTAATCTGCATCTCTCGAACGCCCAGGGATGTTGAACATTTTTTCATATATTTATTTCCTGCTGTCAGTTTTACACACAGCAGCTCCAGCTGGTTGCCCTGCCGCTGGCCAGCTGTGACTGCGGTGGAACAGGAGGCTGTAGCTCTCTCCTAGAGGTCCAGCCTAACTGCAGCGCGGGGCCCGTGCACGGCACTCAGCCTCTACATACCTCAGGCTTGTCACCATCCTGGTAATGCTGTAAAACTTTACTGTGGGCCACAGTTCCAAGGACTCCGGAACACAGTCTTGGAGTTCAGCCGGTGAAGAGCCCTGGCTGGCCATTGATGCTGGCAATGTGATGAGCACAACCGAAGAGACCCGGAAGCTGACAAACTTGCCAGCCAAAGATAGTCCATCCTATGGTTGGAGGAAGAGGTTCGTATCCTGGATGAGCACTTTCACGTACATGAGCGGCTGGGAAAGGATGGTGAGACCGGAGCCCAGGAGCACCTGACTGGCTGTGTCCGCCATGATGGCACCTGCCTCACTCCTTCTGCTTGAGTGAATAACACTCAGGTTCCACCCTGGGTTGAGGCCTTGGTTCTGGATAGCCATAACCATGCCTGGACTTACGACCCCTTGGCTCCCCATAACTATAAATACGCCTTAGTGTCTTTATTCTCACTATGGGTTGCACTGGAAGTGATAGATTGAAATTAACTTTATGGGATTCCAATAACTTAATCATGAGATTACAAATAGAAACTTCCTGGACTGACAGGACGACCAAAAAGGGCACCCCACCACTGAACTGCGACCCCAGTGGACAGTGCATCCTCTGCCTCTGTACCTCACCACGGTATCAGTATGGTTTCTAAATAGTACAAATGAGTAGATCTGAAAGGACTTCATATTTCAGACCTTACTGAAGGAGAGACTCATGAAAAGAGGGGAAAGGACACAGGAAATATTAGCCACTGACATTTACAGAAAACATTGCTGAACTCTTAGCAAGATGAACATGCAGTCTCCCAGGACAGACCTACATACTGTGTTTCCTCTACCCAATTTAGTATGACATGTACCTAACACTAACTCTAACAGCAAGGAAATACTAAGAAATCAATAGCTAAGAGTGGTGGCAGAATCTTAAAAGGCACAATGTACATGTCATGGGAATATCAGGACTCAAAGACAGTGAAAGGAACAGAAGACATTTGGAGAAGTGATTGAACATTTTCCCAAATTGCTAATAGACATAGACAGGGGCTGAATTACGGCTCTCAGTTCAAAGGTTGGAACCTTAACTGGGTGAACCTCAGAACTGAACTTTAGAGATAAGCCCATGAGGAGGCAATTAAGGTTAAATAAATTCCTAAGGTGAGGTTCCATTCCAACATGAATGGTGTCCTCCTAAGAAGAGAAGGCAGGGACGTGTCTGTGTAGGAGACATGTGTATGGGAAATCACGGCAAGGAGGTGCTGTTCAGAAAGCCCAAGTCAGAGCCCCAGGAGAGACAGACAGTGTGAACATGTTGGGCTTCAATCTCTGGTCTCAAAAGGACTTCCAGTCTGCCATTTATTTACAAAAAAATATATATCTGTTGCTTAAACCACAGTAGTCAAGTATTCTGTTACATTATTCTTATCAAATTAAGATCCCAACATATAAGATCAAGAAACTCAACACCAAAGAGTAGTAAAAGAACAAAGACATACCCAGAGATATACTTTAACTTTATAAAACTAAAGATAAAAAAATCTTGATATAAGAAAGTGGGCAGGATGTTATCTAAAATAAAAAAGTGTAAAATTACATTGAACTCTTCAGAGATCATGCAAACAAGGAGACATTAGAGTGAAATATTTACAGATGAAAGAAAAAGCTTCACCAGCTTAGAATTCTGTGTCCTATAAAATTATCCTTCAAAAATGGAAGAGAAATGGACTTTTTCAGACAAACATAAATTGAAGGGGTTTGTTTGCTGGATACCTTGCAAGAAAGGTTAAAGTCGTCAGAGGACAAAAATTATATAGGTTGAAACCCAGGTTTAATAAAGAAAAATATCAAAAAAGAAATAAATTAAAGCCAAATAACATCTCTTCCTTTCCTTATTTTTAGTTGATGTAATAGATAAAATTTAATTAGAATAATAACAGCAACAATGCATTCAGCAGTATAGTTAAATAAGAGGAAAGTGCAATATTATAAAGAGTGAGCAGTATAAATTAGAATACTTCAGTACAAGGTATTTGTATTACATATGAAATATATTATAGTACCTAAAAGTAGATTTAGATTAGTGAAACCATAAAACTATTAAGGAGGGATATGGTAGAAGAAAAAAGGGAATCATGAAATTCTAATTTAAAATCAAAGATGGCAGGAAAGGAATAAAAGTAAAGAAGATATTAATTATAGAATAGTTACAAATATTAATACAAACTACACCCTGTATTACAGTTGAAATATACCACAACTACTTGAAAGCTGAACTAAGTAGCACCACCAATTGCATGGATGGAATGGACATTTACAGAATATTTAATACAACAAGATGAATTTGTTTGGATGGCTCAGGATGCCTTAAGGTCAAGTCTGGTAAGGCACGAGGATCTGGGGATTGAACCACAGCGTCCAGAGCCAGACTGCTTTGCTTAAGTAAGCACTGAAACAACTGAGCTCATGGGGAGGCCCCTGTACAACCAGAATAGACACAAAATCTTCCCAAATTCTAATGATTTGCACTGACATAGACCATACTGTGGGCCTAAACCACACCTTAAAAATGCAAAATATAGGACAGAGTCACACAAAATGTGACCTTAGACAATGACAGAATTAAATTAGAAATCAGTAACAGAAAGTTAACTGGAAAAATCTCTAGAATATTTTAAGTTAAACAAAGTATTCTCAAACATGGATAAAAGAGTCGATCTTAAATAAAATAAAGTGTTGTTTAAATGAAGATGAAAATACAACTTACTCAAACTTGTGGATAGAGTAAAAGCTATGCTTAGAGAGGAATTTATAGCACTGAGTACATGTATCAGAAACAAATCTAAATTCAATAATCTCAGCTTCCATCTTAGGAAGCTGGATAAGACCAAACCAGTTCGAAAGTAAAAGAAATGAATAATCAAAATTGGAGCATAAATCAGTAAAGTTGAAAACAAGAAACCAATAGGAAAATTCAAAGCTAATTTTTTTTAAAATAGTAATTAACCAGGCTAACCAAGATAAATAAGAAAAGGCACACATTACTAGTATAAGTAAAGATAGGGGATAAGGGAGATAGCTCAGCAGTCTAAGCACCTGTTTGACAAGTGCAAGGACTTGAGTTCAATGCCTGGAACCACATGCCATGCCGGCCCTGGATCCCTAGGTGTGCTGTGCCTTGAAACCTGGCATGGTGGTGCACACCTGTAATCCCAGCATTGTGGAGGCTGAGACAGAAGGATCACTATGAGTCTGAACTGTGTAGTGAGACCCTGTATCCAAAAAATGAATGAATGAATGAATACATTAAGAAATGACAGGGAAATTATCACTGCTAATCCAATGGACACTAAAGGGTCTATTAGACCCTTTAGCTGGCAAATTTTTTTCCCACCCTGTGGGTTGTCTCTTCAGTCTGTTAGTAATTTTTTTTGCTATTCAAAAGCTTTGTAATAAGGTGAGATCCCCATTGCTGATTCTGTGTAATAATTCCCATGTGATCAGAGTTTTGGTCATGAAGTCTTTGCCTAAATCTGTGTCTTCATGAGTTCTACCTATGTTATCTTCCATCAGACTTAGAGTTTCTGATTTGATATTTAGATCTCTGATTCATTTTGGTTTTAATTTACTGCATGGTGATAGAAATGGGTCTAGTTAGCCTTTGGCATGTAGAAAGCCAGTTTTATTAGTACCACTTATTAGAGGCTATCTTTCTTCCAGTGAAAGTGATTGGTCCCTTTGTCAAAGACAAAGTTGCTCAGTGCATTGGAGTTGTTTCTTCTACTTCCTTCTTGATGTCTTCCTGAAAGAATTGAAAGCTTTGGAGTACAGTGATATATGCACATCCATGTTCATAGTAGCACAGTGTAGAATAGCCGATTGAAAAGAAAAAACAAGTAAAAAAAAAAAATTATGGGTCCAGGGAGACAACTCAGTGGAGTGAATAAGTGCTTTCCTGGCAAGCGCAAGGTTCTGAGTTTGAGCCCTGGTATCACCTTCCCCCCCAAAAAAGAGTAAAAATAGAAGAGCCAAATCTTAGAAACCATCCAAATGCACCTCAACCAATGGATGGATACAGATGTGATGTTTTTTATACAATGCAGATCTTTTTTATACAATGCAGAAGGATAAACTTGAGACACTTCTAGGTAAACAGATGCATGTTGAGACCATGCTCTTAAGTGAAATAAATTGGACATACATGTTGCTATCATCATTACTTTGGTATGAGAAACTGAAAGTGTAAATAAAGCTCAAAATTTATAATTGACATTATCAAGTAGGAAGACAATGTACAAATGGGAAGAGCAGCTAGGGTAGGGGGAAATGAAGATAGCAAAAAAAAAAAAAAAAAAAAAAAAAAAAAAAAAAAAAAAAAAAAAAAAAAAAAAAAAAAAAAAAAAGACAGAAAATAAGAAAAAATGGAAACAAAGTAAATGAGGGAAAGAGGGGTTGAAGAGAGAGGTGGAGAATGACCAAAAAAAGAGAAGTGTCAAGTTATACCATGTTCAGGTACAGATTCCCTATGATAAATGTAATCATTATGTATACCTAAAATATACCAATAAACTTGATTAGAAAAAGGGTAATAAGGGAGAATTATGAGCCATTCTAACCCATAGATTTGCTATCACAGATGAAATGGGCCATTTTTTTTTTCCAAATACCAGGGATTGAACTCAGTTCCTTGTGCTTACCAGGTAGGCACTTATTCTATTGAGATACCTCCCCAGTCCCCGGGCCAAAGTCTTGAAAGATACAATCTACTAAAACTCACCAAAGGAGAAATAACCAATGTGAACAATCTATTTGTATTAAAGAAACTGGATCAACAATTAACAGCTTAGCAAAACAACAAGGACTTAGCTCAGACAGCTTCACTAGTGACTTCTACCCAAAATTTAAGGAGGCAGTGAAACTCTCATCTTCCAGAGCTCAGAACTAAGGAGCACTTACCAACTAATTCTGTAAGGCCAATATAATTCTAATATCCAAACAATAGCAAAGTGATTACAGTAGATCAATATTTTATGCAGATATATGGAACACCATCAATGAAAACAGCATACTATTTTGAAGAAAATTATACACCATGACCACATATATTTATAACTAGTATATCATTTAAAGATAAATTATTTAACCCATCACATCAAAAAGCTCTCAAAGAAAAATCATGTAGTCATATCAATAGACACGAGAATACAATTGAAAAAATCTAGCACCCACTAATTATTAAAAACAAATTCCTATCAAATTAGGAATATAGAGTTCCTCTCCTTGATAAAGAGCACCTACAAAAAGATGAATGGTAGCACCTGAGGAATCAGAAACTTTCTTACCAAGATCAGTAGGGAGACTGTTCCCTCTCATCATTGAAAGGAAGAAAGACTGCTCCAGGAAACATGTTGATTTACATAAAAATGCTAATGAAATAACAAAGAAATCTAAACATAACACACCATGTAGTAAGATTGCAGGATACAAAGCTCACTTGCTAGGGCTGGCCTGATTAGCTCCTGGAGCAAGCTGAGACAGTGATTAAGACTGGGCATGGTGGCACATGCCTGCAACCCCAGCACATGGGAGGCTGAAAACAGGAGGATCACTACAAGTCTGATCTATGCTGTGAGACCCTATCGACCCTGTCCTAAATACAGAAAAAAACCTCACTTGCTTTCCTCTATAGCAGCAATGAAAAATCAGAGTATGAAATTAAAAAGATAAAACCATTTTTATTAATACAAAAAGAAATACTTATTAAGTGCAAACCTAACAAAAAAAATATATATATATGACATATGCTAAAAAATACTATGAAACTGTGATGAAAGAAGGTGGAAACATATAGTCAATATATGGGAAGAAAACTACATACTGTTTAGATGTAATTATTTTCAAATTTGATCAACACTGCATGGGAATCCCAGGTATATATTCTATGGAATATCAATCCAAATTTCAGCAAGATACTTTGTAGATGTCAACAAATATCTTCTAAAATTTGAATGGAAAGTAGAGGACCTAGAATGGATAACAATATGATATTGGAAAAGTGTACAAAATCAGGGGTTGACACAATCCAACTTTAGGGCTTTTATAGGCAATACAGTATGCCATTGGCAGAAGAACAGAAAAAAATCAGTGAAACAGAATACAGATCTAGTCTGAAAGTAACAAGGAATTCTGTGAAGAAAACTTTAATAAATGGTGCTAGAGAGCTGGCCAGATAGCTCAGCAGATTAAAGCATCTGCTTAGGCAGATGCAGAGACTGGGTTCAATGCCAGGAGTGCCATGCTGGCCCTGCCCCAGGGCACGCTGAGAAGGCTATTGAGATTGGGCATGGTGGTGCATGCCTGTAATACCAGTGCTTGGGAGGCTGAAAACAGGCGGATCCCTACGGGTCTGACCTGTGTAGTGAGACCCTGTAGACCCTGTACTAAATACATAGAGAGAAAAAAGTGGTGCTAGAACAAATGTAAAGACATATGCAAAAATGATATAGACTTAGATTTTATAACTTTCACAATAATCAGGTTGAATTACTTATTTAAAAGACATAGAAGATAACTGAGTTTTGGTTTTCTTTTTTTTTTTTTTTTGACAGGGCATCTCTACATAGTTCAGGCTGGCCTTGAACTCACAGAAATCCTAATGCCTCAACATTCACAGGTGTGAAAACGTGAGATGTGAAGCTGTCCCTCCAAAGATGACTGGGCAAACTAAGGTATCTTACACAGTAGAATATTGCTTCATGATCAAAATATCATCTATCCTCAGGGCTGGCCAAGTAGCTCAGTGGATTAAAGAGCCTGCCAGCTGTGCAGGGGCCGGGGGTTCAATCCCTGTGCCTGCAGTGCTGGCCCCACCCCTAGGGCATGCTGAGATGGCAAGTGAGACTGGGCATGGTGGCCCATGTTTGCAATCCCAGCTTTTGAGAGGCTGTAAACAGGTGGATCACTACAAGTCCGATCTACTAGTGAGACCATGAACACCCTGCAGAGCCTACCCTAATATATATATAATCTCCTATCCTCACATATGAAGGCATAGAAGAAAAATCAAAGAAAAGTCAGTCTATAAAAGTGCTAGTCTGTAAGATGTCAACTATGTGGCATTCTGGGAAAGGCAAACTACGAAGCTGGTAAAAGCTCATTGGTTGTCAGAGCTTGAAGTGGAATGGAATGGAAATAGGTAAAACACAGAGTACTTTTAAGGTAGTAAAAGTGTTCTGTATGAGACTACAAAGGTAGAAAATGTCATTATACATCTGTGAAAGCTTACAGAAAGAATGATCCCTACTGCAAATCAAGAACTTCAGTTAATAATGTCTCAATATTGACTCATTAATTGTAACAAATGTACTACACAAAAAATGATGGCAATTATAGTGGAAAATTCTGGGTGATACCAAGGTAGAACACGGAAATTCTCTTTACATTTGGCTTGATTTTCCTGTAAAACTTAAGTTGCTCTAAAAAATAGAAGTATATTAATTTCTAAAAATCTGTTCCCTAGAACATGGTTAACTCCAGCTTAGAAAAAGACATAAGAGGAATGGGTATGTTAAAATTAAGTGACAAAGGTTTGGGGAATTTTATAGAAGACTATTGTCTAGGACTATCAAGGCTCTGTGAAAGATCATGAAATAACTATGTAAATCAAATGACACTGAAAATCAAGCAGGACAAACCATAATCTTTGCTAAAACTAGACAAATGGAGAAGATTGAAATGTTTTAAATCAAAAAATAATGTCCTGAGTGCCAGTGAGATAACTCAGCAGACTAAACACTTGCTTTGGCAAGTGCAGGGACCAGGGTTTGATCCCTGATCCTGCATGATGTGCCAGCCCCGTGAGCTGAGCTAGTGACAGAATCCAGGCCTGGTGGCACATGCCTGTAGTCCCAGTGCTGGGGAGGCTGAAAATAGGAGGATCATCACGAGTCTGATCTGTGTAGTGAGACCCTGTACCAAATATACAAAGGAAAAAAAATAACGTCCAGTATTAGCCAGGTTTCCGGCTTGGCACAAATTATCCAACGTCACCAGCTGAAAAGAGGAGAGACTTAATTTGGCTCATAATTTCTGAGGGTTCAGTCCATGATTGGCTGACTCTAAGGCAGAGATATCAAGGTAGAAGCGGAGGAGATACCAAAGCTGCCCAGCATAGGAACAGGAAGCAGCACACGGGACGAGTACCATAAAGAAATTTGCCCTCTCAAGGTTTTATAAGTAAATGGATGTGACTAGAGGAAATCTCACTTTACTTGATTTTCAAAAAACGGAGTTTATGGATATATAAACTCTGTCATCTATATTGGCTTTTCTTAGATGTTGAATATAATCAATGCACTACATTTTGCTTTGAGATCAAGGTAACTCTGGAAAAGCGTGTTTCCACATAAACAGATCTGTAGAAGTTTATGTTCTATAGAGCCTATTTCACAAATTCAGGTTGGTGATGGAGGCAGAAATGGCGATGCCAACAAGCTGTAGAAAAGTTGTCCTTTAAACACACCTGAGGCAACAAGTGCTTCTTTGCCCCCAAACTGCCTTAGAAAATACAGTTTCAGTAGTTACCACACTTTGGAATTCACAGCCCAAGTATCTAACATCACCAATATCTCCTCTGAAAAAGGGACTATGTTTCATTTTTTAAAATGACAATGAGAAATCCAAAACTGGACAATTCAAATTGCTGCTGAAATGTATTTACACCTAAAAAGAGAACCAAAGAAGATGAAACTGAGTTAGAAGGTTTGCATCATCTTCATTTCTGTTCTTGTTTTTCCCTTATCACATTTTATAAAGTATTTTATTTTCCATTTACATATAACCCATGCCAGACAGATGCAAACATCTTCTTCTGGGCGAAAACCAATATAAAATTTACAGAATCATGTCTACATTGAGTTAGCCAATAAGTAACAGGCATTCCTGATTTGGGGAAAACGTTTAGGAGATAAGCCCACCCGACATGAGCACCAACAAGAGCTAGTGCAAAACTGAATGGCATTAATCATGCTGGGATAACTCTTTTTCAGGCAGCTTCTATGAATGTTTTGCTGCACAAGCTGCAATATAACCCCATCTCACCACTGAAGCACCAATCTACTATAATGACATAAAACATGAGCATTAATCGTGATCATTCTAATGTATCTATGAAAAACTTAGGTATACATAATGATCACATTCACTATAGGGAATCTGTAGCTCCACATGGTATATCTTGACCTTGTTTCCCATTCCCCTACCCTTCCTTCAACCCTTCTTCCCCTCCTTATTTACAAAAACTTTATTTCTACTTTTCCCTTTTTTCTTGCTTTTTCTTTTCCTGCCATACTCCCACTCCCTCCTTAATTTTCCTTACCATTTAAACATTTTTTATTTCCTAACATTAATTTCTTAGTATGGCCCAGGTGTGCCTACAAAATCAATCACTTTTTTATGAGCAGAATATATTTATTGAGGGAAAGAAACCTGTCCAAGAATGAGACAGAAGTGGGGTCCAGAGTGGGTCATCTCCTCAATCACTTCTGTTATCCCAACATTTACAACAGCAACTGGCATAGAAACAACTCTCAGTGTTTATAGAAACAATGGTCTAAAACTAAGAATTCTTGTTTTTGAAAATTGTTGCTTTTCAAAAGATAGCTACAGGCAAATTTCTTCCTTGAAGAGCTTAACTGAAGTCATAGGTGTTGAGCCAAATATTCTGAGTTCATAGAATTCAATTTATTAGGATTAAATTTGCTGTTGTACCTTTGTTCTTGATTGCAGTCACCACCTCTGCACTTAGTGTCAACTTCCCTTCATACAGTCTGTCTCACTTGACAGTGAGAAAAACTGCACCCTTAAGAAATCCAGTTTCTTGCAAAGTCACAGAGCAAAATGGGAGAGCCTAGCAGAGGTCTCCCTGGGACCCACTAGTATTCTTTCTAGTAATTCAGAGTACTGTGAAAGAAAAACCAGGATAACTTTTTGAAGGTAATTTAAAGCAGTTTGACTAAAATATTTTTCATTAGTACCTACAAAGACTACTACACAATGGAAAAAGTTGCCATCTAATAAGCCAAATAAGGCATGTTAATAAATTCAGTGTTAGAAAGATTGAGCCCCTATTGAGAACTGTGTTTTCTCTTAATGATAAAAACAATAAAATGCAAAGACACATTCATCCAGACTTATAAGTACTCAATTCTAAAAGAGTAAGATATTGTACTGACCATAATCTGTGTTTTCTGGTTCCCAACAATTTGATGGCCAAAAGTAAGGTGTCTGCGTGAAGAAAAGGGGGATAAGGCGCGTTAGACATGTGCAGATTAGGCAGCTCTGGTCTATGACCTGTTTTTCTTCAATTATTGGCTCGAGCAGTTTGATAACGATATATACATTCTGTAGTTCAGAACAAATTACCAGAGAGACATTACAAGGTTTTCATCTATAATTACTTTGCTAGCCAATTACTCAGCCTCCAAGGATTTTGCTGACCAATTACCAGCAGATATTTAAAATGTCAGACATTTGGTGCAACTTCATACCAGTGAACATAAAGGTAAAACATCTAATTGCATTTTTCAAATTAAAATGTTAGCCATAGCGTCTAAAAGGACTGCACTGTGGAGCAAGCCTCAAGACACAACACGTTCGGGTTCGATGCGTCATTCTCCACACATCATGCTATGTCAGCATGGTCTTTGATAGATCTAAGTACCTCAAATGACAAAAATCTTTGCAAATTGAGGGGTCATTTGCCGCCTCCGGTAAGTACACAGTGTAGATCCAAGAATTATCCAGCCAGACTCAGTGACTTTTTACCTTCGGTTGAGATTGTTTTCTCGGTGCGTGTCTGCAGTACATAATGCTTGAGTTCCTTGTATGGAACCTGCACAGGCGCGTGAACATAAGACACCGGAACACTTTCTCTATCGCTTTCCCCTTTCTCCCCCCACTTTAAAAGCAGTGTTTTTTAAAGTGTTCATTTATTTGGTATGGCGTCTTACTACACAGCTCGGACATGTTAGTGATCCTCCTGTCTCAGCCTCCCTACTGCTGGCATGACAGGCGTGCACCACCATGTCTGGTTTTGGTGGCTGTCAGGGAATGTGGTACTGGGGGGTGAACCTGGCCCCTTGCATTTGCCAGGCAGGCCCTTAGCCGCTGAGCTACCTCCCCAAGCCCTCCCTCTTTTTCCCTCTATCTCTTTATCCCCTTCCCATTTGAGGAAGATCCATCTCCCTACTTCCTATTATCTTTTAGTTTGCTCTTTGTAAGAAAAATCAAGCTATATTTAAGCTTGGGTTTATTTTACTTCACATTATAGTCTCAAGGTTTTGAAAACATTCTTTCATACTTATTTCTTGTCCTAAAGTTTTAGACTAGAACGCACTGCTGCTACCATCACAGCTGATTGATGTGGCTAACAGCAGGAAGAATTCTGATTCTGTAAAGTTCTAGGAATTGAGTAAAGTATGAAGATTACGTCTGAACAAGAAAATCCTTTTATTCTCACCAAGATTTTATATTTTCCAAAGGGATGTTTCTAGTCCTACCACCTGGATGTGCTTGACTTCAGACAGAGGAAAAGCACAAAGACCACCTGCCTCGGTATTTACCAAACACTGTGCCCCGAAAGCGCCTGACTCCAAGACTCCGTGGAACAAAGGCCGCAGACATTAGCGTGGGATTTCTTCCAATTGTTAATTAAATATAAGAAAACCCATGTGCAATGAGCCTATCTGAAGTAATGTCTGATTACCTGATAATTCTTTTTTCTAGAAAGGTGATTCTCAACAGGAAGAAATGGATAGTTGGGAAGAACTGCCTGAACCTCTGGGAGAGCAAGTCTTCACCTACTCTCCAATCTTTCTTGGAAATTACTGAAGCCTAATAACAAAGGATGCTATTAGTACTAAGTTTTATGCACACAGAAACAAAATCACAGCAGGAATTTTAGAAGGAAAAAAAAAAGAGTAAATCACTAAGGAAGATATTAAGACTTATATAGACTACGCTCACCACACCAATCCCACTTGAGTCCGTGGGAGATGTAGCTCTGCTGATTTATTTCTTAGAAATGAAACTGGGTCAGGATTATAGGAAAGCCCAAGGGAGACAAAGTAACTAAAAGCTCACTTTCATGTGAGGCACTGGCTTTGAGCTACTCCCGGAATCCATTAATCTTTTTCCATTGCTTCTTTATTTTGTATATGTATCTGTTTATGGGATTTTAAAATACCTATTTCAGTCAGACTGGTTGGACATATACTTTTCCCTTCAAAATGATTAGAAATGTTCTCAGCTGTGCTCTTGGAACTCATCTTTATGTTTCACTATTTGCTTTAATAAAACTTTCGTGGCTGTAAAAACAAAGGCTGAAATATTTTGTCATGTGATATTATGTGGAAATGCCATAAGATCTATGTTTTTCATCAATATTGAAAGATTTTTCCCTCTGAGGAAAAATGTTTTTGACTTAAAGTAATATTTACTAGAAGAGAGAAAGCAAATGTTTACATTTGTCTAAAATTAAAGACACACAACAGTGTCTCTGTTTTTCAATGCTGGATTCCGTAGTCATCATAACAGTCTATTAAAACCTCTCCAGCCATTGCTCACTGACCTCTGTCCGGCATACATACTAATAGGAAGAGTCATGAAGTAACCTGCCTGGGGATTCCTGTGCAACCTCAACTCCAATCAGCAAAGGATGACTGACAATTGTGAGTTTATCGTGAATGCAAAAATCAAGGGATTAAATCATCTATCAAACATTTGAGACCATTTTACTGTGGCGTATCAATGAAACAAATAATCCTGTTTGTTTCAAACTCCTTCCCTGATAGCTCTTTGGATTCCGAATAATAGCTGCAATCTCCATCACTCGGCAGAGGAAATGTAATCAGGACATGGTAAGTTTCCTGTTTTAATTCATAATTTTAAAAATCCTTCTGAGGCATTGGGACTTCAGTTCATCATAACGAAGGCCTTCCTGCTGACTGGGAACAACGTAAAGAGGGAAGCAAACACCTTGAACAATAACATGTCTCCTATTGTTAAAGCTGCTCAAATATAGATTGATTAGTATCTTGGTAGGCATGACAGTAGAAATTCAATTAACCTTGACTCTTCTGTTTTTGATTTTTTAAAAACAACTTTGCTTTTGGAATGCTAACAGATTTACAAATATATCATATTTGTATGCTATTGTAAATGTTAATGGACTGTGAAATTGTGGAATATTAAACATAATATTAATATGAATAAAATGCATATAATATATATTATATATCATATGTAAGTGTATTAAAGTTGGTAATCTTCTGCCTGTATGTAGTTATTTAATTCATAGATCATCTCTACCCATTGTCTTGATTTGTACTAACATCCTTTAGAATATCTTCTTTCTCCTGACTATACAGTTGGCCATTCCTAGTTTTGCTCACTCTTGATTCCCGAGCCTGATCAAGGCATTTAAACCATGTCTACCCATTAATTTTAGTCTGGGGATGACAAGAGCAAATTTAAAGTTTTCTCAGTATTGCTGGCTGAAGCCATCCTTATTTAGACAAGGCCAGACCTATAGATTACAGTAGAACACTTTCCCTATAGATTCTTTTACATATGGATGGTCTTACTAAAAATACAAGTGTGAAGGCGAATACTGATTACAATTACTATGCTAGTTACAATGATAATACTAATTATAAACTAATACCCATTTAATACTAATACTAATTATAATGCTAATTACAATTCTTTATTTAATAGTCTTTTCTTCAGACTTTGTGAGAATTTTGGTAGTCGTAAAGCTTATTTCTAATTTCTTTGAGAATTTTTTCATAAAATTAAGATTATGGAGAAAAATGTAATATTTTAATAATAAATAAAAATCTTCAAAAATTAAGTAGCTTGGGCTGGGGAGATGGCTCAGTGGCATAAGTGCAAGGTCCTGAGTTCAATCCATACTACCAAAAAATTAAAAAAAAGCAATTAAGTAGTTTATGTATGTTTACTTATCAACAATGTGCTAATTACTAATACTTAGGTATTAAAATGTTAAGCCCTTGGAATGCAGGATACCTTAACTTAATGATAAACTGTTTTACACAACCATGTAAATACTAAAGCTGTACTATTCCAAAAGCTTTTTGAACTAAAAGTTTAACTAAAGTTCTGAACTTGAATATTATTGCAGTTTCTGGAGATTGCTTGCACTACAAAAAATTCAAGGCAAAAGTGTCCTCTGATTTCTTTTGCTTTGGGATAAAATCGCCCAATGAAAGTGACAGTGTTTTAGGAAGTCAAACATCTTTGAAAACAGTTTTGAAGCACATTTCCTTTTTGATATACCTTTCCCAAGTAAATTCTAGAGATTCAAGTTCCTATTCAGTCATTTGTTTAGAGCATTTAATAACAAACACAAGAAGTGAGAAAAGTGTTCGAATCTGTGAAAGTTGAACGATCAGGAGAATGACCAGAACACGCCTTCAGCACACTAGAGTCTTGGTCCTCGCAGTCTACGTGCCTTCATTTTCTAGGCTTGAGTCCCCAGTCAGTGATGAATGAGTCATTTAATGAAACGCGAGCACACTCAGGTAAATCATTATGAGCCCAAATGTGCACTGCATCCGAAAGGACTGCAACCACTCTCCAGCATCGCCTCAGAGGCTGACCTCATCTGTCTTGTGGAGATGACCCTGAGTGACTCCTGCCAGATCACACAGCATCTAAGGTGTCCTCCTGCCCTGCTTAGTGTACACGCAACGTGCAGGCCTATTAGCGTCCACAGAGCTAGAGAGGGGCCTCAGACCTAGACAGGTCCAGGATTTTCACACTTAGCTAAATTCTACCTTGTATCTTCCAGCATTCCCATGACAGGATTCTAGGAGTGAAGACAGTTTTGCATCCCAGGCAGGGACCAGACAGTAATACATTTAATGTCATCTCTCAACTTCTCCCTTCTAGATAGATGAAAACTCCCTAAATTCTACTAAGTTGCTTTTTGAATTTTTGCAGGCCTTCTACAGAAAAAGGAACGTCAATCATTACACAACTTGGTTCTTGTAAGTCAACTTCACTGAACACAATAATTTTTCATCGTTTAGTTTCTAATTAGCCTAAGTCAAGGTTTCCAAAAAGTTTTATTAAAAACAATAATCAACAAGAAGTTGGCATCTGGTTTTCTGTTACAGAATATTTTCGTTTGAACTTACTTGAAATCGGTAAAAAGTGCCATCATCCTTGAGCGTGAGAACGTGATCTGAGATGGGGAAGAAGTAGCCATGCGCGGCCATTAGCGTTCCCAGATGCAGCGCCTCCACTGTTCCAGGAGAGCGAAGGGGGAAAGAACACACGAGAGCTTTCAATTTTATTTTGAAAGTTTTACTGTTCATCTACAATACTGTCACACTGTCAGATTCTTTTGAACCACAACCTTACAATCAAATTCTTGATATCTGTACCTGGCTTTGGATTTCTTTCTTCTTTTTCCTCCCCCAGCTCTTTCACAAATGGTACTAAGATGGATCTGGTCACTTGGTGACAATACAATGACCTGCCTCACACCATGACCACCAGCCCACACAGAGACAAAGTTCAGGAACACTGAGAAAGAGGATTCTGCTCCATCTTCAAATCTAGATCACATATTATAGAAGAGCTGTGTGATTGTTTTGTGTTTTTGTTCTCCCCAAAACTACTGTTTGGTATGTAAAACTTGTAAGTGTTTCACTCGCTTCACTTCTTCACTTCTTTCCTTGTAATCATGAATATCTAACTCTGTCTGCAATTTGCCTGTGGCTCATGGATCACTCTTCTATGATGACAGCAGGGACTGTGAAGGCAGGACCATCTGTGCTACACTGTGAGGCTGTGGTCCTGTGAATGCCCAGGACAGGTTCTACCATATAGACAGGACTCAGAAATGGACTAGCAAGAAGTCTATTTTACAACCATGTTCAGAGGACAGTACCACAATCCTCACACTCTACATCGTAGGCAACAATTTCTTCCAAAAAAAAGGGCTAATAAATTTTGGTCAATAAAATTACTATATTTGAACAGCAATAACATAACGTTTTCTAACTGAAGTCTAGAAATGCAGAACTAGCTAAATAGTTTTCTACTCCAATATAAAATATAAATAGAAAATACAACAAATAATAAATTTATTTAAGTATCTTTATTTAGAGTTCATTGGTAGACGAATATTTGTTTCTTACAAAGTAGCTCAAATGGTTCTTTAACTCTAGGAATCTTACAGCAACTCCAGGGAGAAGAGTGTCAGCACACTTACCAGCAGGACTTGAAAGATAGGTCACATGAGGAAGGTTATAGATTATAGGTAAACAAGTGGGAAACTCAGTTGCTCAGAAAACTAATAAAAAACTTCTGAACTCTAAGCATAGAAAAGAATGCAGCTAAAATAAAACAATAAAAAGCCAGTTGAGTGCTAAAAATTCTAATAAGAATCAGAAAAATGTAGTAAAACTGCAAGGCCGGAGAAAAACTTAGGAGCTAATGAGTATCAAATGGTTTTGAGGGCCTGGATCTCTTTAGACCCTAACTCTACCATAACTCACACACCTGAGGGGACAGGGACAAGAATATGCATGCAGATTCTTTGTCATATGTCAGAATTAGGCATGAAAAGTCCTTGTTGGTGAAAAATAGAGTGAATCGGCAAGTCATCTCTACTTTCATTTCTGAGGTAAATATTTTATGTTTTGTTTGACTTGATTATATATATTCTTTTTCTCTCCTTTCGAAAGATACATGAACTCCATAATTTTAAGACATAGGAATTTTGTTTTGCTAATTCTGCATTCTGTCTTTAGTTCAGGAGAGCATTATTGGCAGGGATATATTTTTTATAAGATTTAAATTTAATTTCTTTCTTTTTTTTGAGACAGAGTCTTCCTATACAGTTCGGGCTGGCCTTGTGTTCACTCTTGTAGTCCCCTGGATGGTCTCAAACTCGCATCGATTCTCCTAGCTGAACCTCCCTAGCACTGGGATTACAGGAATGTGCCACCACGGGGCTGCACTGTGGGCACCCACATCCTGGGCAAAGATGGTGTGTCTTGGGAAGGGCTGAGACCATAGGCCATGTGGGGACAGGGATCGAACTCAGGTCCTTGTGCCTGCCAGGTAGGTGCTTCTGCCTCTGAGGTATCTCTCCAGCCCCTAAATGTAGTCTCTAAGTAATACTTACTTTCATATGTCAAGTAAAGTCAAACCATTTGACTTAATATTTAAGAAGACTGGTCTTCTAACAAGGCCTATAAAATGTCTGCAAGATCCTTAGTCAAAGAGCAACCTAGAGTGATTGAGAGTACAGACTTTATAGCTTCCATTAAAAGATCTCCAGCAGACTCAGCTCTAGGGTAGAATAAATATGAAAAATTCAGAAGGTAAAGTGATTTTTTTTGGTTTTAGTTAAGCCTACACTCTGTATACTTGAATTTAAAAAGCCTACACTCTTGACACTTGTCAATAAAAAAGAAACTACTGAGTCAATATTGTTTGATGAAAGAACAAGTGAATTTATGAGTCAATGACCCATCAAGAATATGAAAAACATAGCACTGCATGGAAAAATGCCAAACTGACTATTTCATGTTGTGATTGTGAGCAGTGTGTTCAGATCCCCCAGAACAATGCTGATGCTCATATGGACTTTGTCAAAAAAAATCCCTGTAAATTTGTGAAGTGAGGAAACTGTAGACATTTGGAGTGGAAAAAATAATAATGATATTCATGGCACAAAAACCAGACAGGGATCTTAGTTTAGCTCAGGGTCACACTTTCAAGGCTGATTTGTTTATTGTTTGTGGTAAGTATGGTGTCACACTTTAGGATTCTACAACTCCTACATCTCGAACTCACCTTCATCTAATGTGAACCTGGAAGACCAATGACAGTTTCAGAACACTGAAAGAATTTAATGAGGAACCCAATAAGATCACCCTCCCAATAATGCCACGCCAGATGGCTCGGCAACATTACGTTTCTTAGCAATATAAAAACTAATTAATCTGTTATTCACTTCACCCACACAGCTAAAGTTCAACAACAAACCTAGAAAAAAAAAATCCTAGTTTATTTTTCATTTGGATATTCTAGACACAAGCAAGCTTGGATATAAGCATCCACCTCCAAACAACTGCTGTTACGTGCATAGCCTCGTGCGGCTTTGTGAAGACCAACTCGCTCACAGGGCTCCTTCACCTCAAGCCCTGAAGCAGAGGAGTCGCTAATGTCCCTTAAAAGCAAAAGGAATTCAGAGCGTAATTTGCTTTTGCCCAAAACTACTGCATAATGTTAGCAGGATGAAAAGCAGGTTACAAAACAGGATTGAGTTTTTCAGTGTGAAGCACCCTAAAATTAGGATATAATTTCGGAACCGAGCAACATTCTTCTGTCCAGAGATCTGGTGCTTAGCAGCCTCAGTGCCTCCAAAATACTGTCAGTAATTTGGAAATGATAGAACAATGCTTTTGCCTCAAAAAATAATAAAACAATTCACTGAATCTTATATTTTTGTTTCTTTCCCATGCTATTTATTTTTATTTTATGTGCAGAGATTAAGTAATCCACTGTTTCATATCCAATAGGAAGTATAAATATAATTATTATAAGGAAAAAAGTGTTTTAAACAAAATCTATAGAAAGAAAAATGACAGTGGATGGTATAACCAGGAAACTGAAATGCTAGGAAGTAGATAAATGTAAGCTGTTCAATAGTAAAATAACAGGTATTCATCAAGATAATTCTAAGACAAAAAAGAAAGATTTTGCTGGATTTATTACTTAATGAACCAAAAAAATAGCCACTTCATAAATCCATCAAAATATTATACAGATATATATATATATATATATATATATATATATATATATATATTAGGATTGGCATTTGAAAAGGGAAGATTAGTCATGTGGAAAAAACACAGATGAAGAACATTTTATTCCCCAACAAAACCAAATGAAAATAGACCACTACTATATTTAGGGATTTCCTAAGTAAGTCTATTTTCTCGATAGTAGAAGTTAGTTAAAGTATCTGGGTTCATCTTCTTTTAAATGTATTTCCACATAGGAAAACTGAGCACTGCTTGCTTTTCAGCAGCCATCCATCAGGATATTGAAGCAAGCAGTAAATAGTAAGAAGGTCAGGGAACACAGAAGAGCTAAAATAAATTATTTGGGAAAAATGAAACAATCATAATTTATTTCATTTTATTATGTATTTAGTGGAGGGTCTACAGGGTCTCACGACACAGATCGGACTGTAGTGACCCTCCTGTTTTCAGCCTCCCAAGTGCTGGGATTACAGGCAGCTGCCACCACACCCGGTCCCAAATGCTGTCTCAGCATGCCCCAGGGGCGGGGCTGGCACAGCTTGTGGTGCTGGAGATCTAATGTGCTCTGCTTAAGCAGGCGCTTTAGTCCCCTGAGCTATCTAGCCAGCTCAAAACAATCGAAATTTAAACCAACACTTAGAAAAGAATTAGGTAATTAATAGAAGTAAATATTTTTTTTTAAACTAAACAGAACAACAAAGTTATAGAATGCGTACCATTCCAGATACCTCACTTGCTAGCTGCATGAATTAGGCAAAAGACTTCATTCCCTGCCCTTGGTACCCTTTTCTCTGAAATGAAATTAATAAAAATACTGGTCTCGAGGTTTATTGTGAGGATCAATTGAAATACAGCACAGATTAGCACAGCAAAGCACTCCAAAGACGTGAAGTATAATGCGTGGATATGAAGTAGCACACTCAGTAGCACTTAATCTAGTTTTGAATCCCACAGAGAACCATGGTCTAAGCTTCCCAGTAATACTAAACACTTCTAACTCAGTTCTACTTAATAGTGATACAGGCATACCCAGGCCCATAGTACCAATATCTGCAGTGGCTAAGTCCTCCAGTGGATAAATGGACAAGGGATATGTGGCAGATATACACAATGGAGTATTATTCAATTTGGGAAATCTTGTCATTTCCAGAAAAATGGATGGACCTAAAGATTATCATGTTAGGAGAAATAAACCAATCTCTGAAGCTGAAACCCACATGCTTCCTATATAAGAAATCTAAAAATAAATAAATAAAAAGAAACGAGGGAAGACAGGACACTGTGAGGTCATCTTCCAGTAATGGGCAAGTGGATGGGGGAGGGAGAGGAAAGATAGCAAGGCAACAGATGAAATTAATCAAAATATGTCCTATGCAGGTACAAATATTCCATAATGAATCTTGCAATCCTGTGTACTAATATATACCAATTTAAAATATCTCCCAGGTGATCAGGTTAGGGTTTCTTATGTGCCCACGATAAGTGTCATGGCTTCTCCCTGGATGTCCCCCCAAAGACTCACATGCTCACAGGTAAGGTTTCTCAGCAATGGTTGGACCTAGGTTTTGTGATACTGGGATTAAAGTTGTGTGGTCCAGAATTCTCCACTAACTGTTTGACCACAGCCTAACTGTGTTGTGGAGGGAGAACAGAGGATGTTTATGATAGGTTCTGGCCCTAGTATGAATTGCTGAATTATTATGGTGGTCATCCAATATGGCTGAAGCCCTTAAAACAGCAACTCATCTTCCCAGAGACCACCTCCCCCTTCTTCTCCAACTCAGCCCAGGGTGCAATTTCTCTTCACCTTTGCTGCCACCTCAGGGAAGCCCCAGTCAGCAACTCAGGTATAATTAAACATCCCCCTCAAACTCTACCCCTGACAAAAGGCCATAAATGCCTCAGCCTCCCTTTGTTCCAATCCATAGAATTTCTTATCTTCCCAAATTCTCTCCATATCCTCCAAGATAATGAAGCCCCATTCCCTTTATAATAAAGCCCATTTTCCTTTTGCCTTCTGCCTGTTTCTTTGCTGCAACATCATCAAAATCTATCAGTTTAACCAGTACTCAGAATAAAGAAAAACTAGGGAAGAATGTTTTCTCCCCTGAAATTAAAAAAAAAAAAAAGAAAACTAATATAAAAAAGCAGCACAGAGTAACAGGTGATCATAAATTAAGGATCCTTGCCCCATACAAGGATTAGGCTCACTGGGTTGCCCAATTTCAACTATAACACATAGAAAAAATTTCAAAGATTAAAGAACAATGTTGAAACTTAAAAGGTACCTATGTAATATGGGTATGAAGAGCTCATTTAACAACTATAGTATACAAACTATATAATATTAGCCAGTTCATTCTGCAGAATTAGATATCCCATAGCACAACTGGTAGAACCTTCATGTGCAGTGGAGCTGGATTTTAATATGATTCTGTTATGTTTATTTGACATGGGTACAAAATAGTAAAATTGATAAGAGATAAATCATGCTGAGTTCACCTAGGTACACTGCGAGGAAACTAAGAATTACAAGAACCAAGTTAGTAAGGAATGACAGTGGGAAGAACATTCCATTTGAAAATTCAGCATATGCTCTGCAAAGTTTCCATTAGTTAATCTGAATGAACGAGCTGGAAGCAGGTGGCAGCAGCCAGTTAACTTTTTCATAGCCAGAGAGCGTCTGCATCTCATCAGCCAGAATACTCCCCTGAGCACACGCACATGCACACATCAAGGAAACACGCTGGGCTGCAGGCCACGCTTCTCTGCTCCTCTCCTCCAGCTCTTGGTGCTGTAGTCGTGTGCTAATAGTAAGGCGTTTCATTTCCTAAGCCTTAAGAGCTGGCATTCGTAAATGTAACAGTCAGTTACATTTGACATGGGTACAAAATAGTAAAATTTATCTCTTATCAATTTTACTATTTTGTACCCATGTCAAATAAACATTCTCATTCAAACACAAGTGGAAGTTGTTGGGATAAAGCTGCCATCTTTCTTTTGCTTCCTGAGTCAAAGGGAAATATATTGATTATTTATCACACATTTTGCCACTGGTCAGTTCCTAATATGCCAATAATAAATAGAAATGTAACGTATAAGACCAAATTTTAATTTCCATAGCTTAGAAATCAGTTTTCATATGGTCAAGGGCTGCTACCGTACGGAGTTTTATTGGCACAGATCAGATGTAATGCTTATTTTAAATACCTAGGACTTGGATTTATGTGTCCATTCCATTTACATGTTTTAAAATACTCACTGTCAAATATGCACATTTTAAATCAACACTGAGAAACCAATAATTAATATAAATATACGTTTTTCCAAACAAAGTCACAGAATAATAAGTTTTAGCAGAAAAAAAAATCTATTAGAAAGAATGCCTTAAATACATTTGGTTTGAAAAAAACAAATGCGATCCATCAACCATAACCAACACAGCCTTCTCCTAATACCTGCTATCAGCACCTCTTTTTAACATCACTGTCCCTTAATGATGGAAAATTAACTATCATGAAATACAGGGTTCACTTGCAGTTACAGTCTTGCCTACTGACAGTCGGTTATTACATTTCAAAGCAAAAGCAGACAGAAAGCCTCTTTTTCACCTTTTTTCTGTAATTTTATGGAAATAAATACTTCAACAAGGTGGAGAGTGCAGAACACCAAAATGATGTGCACTATTATTTAAATGATCTTTATAGGATAGTGTCTTTCAAAGAAAATCACAGTTTGCATAAATACGTGTAACTGGTTTTTAAGAATGTCTCCAAGTGTATGATGATGTTCGTGTGTTTCAGAAACACACGTAATCTGGAAATAAATATCTTCTAAGAATGCCTAGATTTGGCTACACAATACATCACATGGACTAACAAGCAGAAGCTAACTTCGTCAGACTTATTTTACTAAATTAAAGTTGTTAAATTAAATAAGGCATATTAAAATTTTTGCTTGCTGTTTTATTTTATTCTATTTTTATTTTTTATTTTTTCTGTATTTTAGGGGAGGCTCTACAGGGTGTTCAGGTTCTCACTAGTAGATCAGACTCGTAGTGATCCAGCTGTTTACAGACTCCCAAGAGCTGGAATTACAGGAAGCTCCACTGCACCCGCCCGCTCTCAATCGCTGTCTCAGAGAGCCCTGGGGGGCGGGGCAGGGCCAGCACAGCACGCACAGGGATGAACTCCCTACCTCTGTGCCTGCTTGCAGGTGCTTGAATCTGCTGAGCTATTTGACTGGCCCTTGCTTGCTGTTTTAAAACTAACAAATTTTATCTCAAAGTTGAGTTCACTTTTAATAACCACAATGGAAATTATAACCCCTGAATAACAATAACACCGCAGAACATCTTCAGAATCTATGAGGAAGGAACATGCATGACCTATTAAAAATATTAACATATGTCCCCCTGAATTTCTCTATTTTTGTGCTGAATTTGTCAGATGCTTTTAAATGATTAAAATTATTTAGCCCTCATAAACACATGATTTTGTAAGATCATTTTAATAAAGCATACAGAGTATTTCTGGAATCCAGAGAAGAGCAGGTGCTGTGATGGATTGTAGTGATAAAACTGCCTTGGCCCTCGGTGTGTGCCGTCTCGGTGGGTGCCAACAGGGACGGATTTGCCCCTGGTTGAGACATTAGCACACAAAGACAGGTCAGAACAGTGTTTATGCCTGTCTCTGCGCACCATATCCTGCTGCATCCTTGGGGACATTCTAGTTTTTATCATTTTCACTGTGTAGGAAACATTCTTGTAAGGCTGAAAACCTGCCGTATAGCATGCATCTTCACACTGACTTCTCCCCTGGATTTTCCTGTTGTATTTTCACAGCTTTTGTGCCCTCTCCACTTGAATACTGAATATGCATCTCAAGGTCATCATGTCAAAACTCAATCGTTAAACTTCCTTTCAGATCCACTCTCCTTCGTCTTTCCTTCCAATCTTACTTAGATTCAGTGCTTTTTCCTCCATGGTTCAAACCAAAACGCTGGGATCCCTGACACCTGCCTTTCTTCTGTTTGCCACATTCAGTTCACAAGCACACTCTGACTGCTCTACCTATCTCACCATTTCCACCTATGATCAGCCAGCCACTTCCACCAGCACCAGGGGCCCAAACCCCTATGTACTATCCCCTGGCTAGTCACTGTGGTAACATTTACAATTGCCTTTATACAGGCCCTGTCTTCACTGCAAGGATTATTTTAAAAACATGTATTAGATCACGTTGTTCCCCCAACCCTCCGTTAATTTTTCACATTTCTTAGAGTGCAGCGCAGCCTCTGGTTGCTTCTCTGTCTCCTTCCCATATTGCCCTCTGCAGGTAAGGTACCCTGCTCTAGCACACAGACTTGCCCACCGCTCCGCCCACTCACCAAGCGGGCACATGTGAGGGTTTTTAATTTGCTGTCCCCCCCTGCGCAGAAGCAGCAGTCTTCCTCCAGGGAGGGAGAAGACATTCCATCCCCTTCCTTCAGGCTCCACTCAAAGCTACCATGTTAGAGGTGTCATCCTTCACTGTGCTGCATAAACAAGCTCCACATATCTTTCAGTTTGCTTCAGTTTTCATCCACTACTCACCATGACTGGGCCCCTATGTTTTATTTATGATTAATCTCTTCCAATGAATGCTTTCAACTCAGCATAAGTAAATCCATCTAGGTTCAGCTGGTTGTTGAGTTCTGTGTGTTTGATCTGCTCATCTATCAAGTGCCTTAATTTCTGGAATATTGCAAGGAACTAAAAGCACACTAACAAAAATGAATAAACAAATCCTAAGTTATTTTAAAGAACTTTCAGAAATAAAACAATGGACTTAAGTTACATATTTTTAAAGTGTAAGTAAATATCACATAATTAATTTTAAAATTCATGTAATTTAAATTCTCAGCAGGAAAGTAGAAATGTCTTGGTACTTGTATAAGCTTGTGAGCACCTGGCATTATAATTTATTTCCTTTCCTTTCCTTGCAAGGAAAAAAACAGAATTATTCCTTATTTTGAATTAATTTTAGTTATGCTTTAGTACATTTAATTTTAGCTATAATGCATATAGAACCTGACTCACAATAGTTCAGCTTATGATGTTCAGTAATGGCATGAAAGTGGTATGCATTCAGCAGAAATCACACTTTGAACTTTTAACATTGTCTCTCCCTGGGATAGTAAAATGCTTATGACATTCTCTCAATTCCTAGCTAGAGGCTACATATGTGTCCTTAACATGGGTCAAAGTAACTTTTTCAATGCTGGAATGAAACACCTGCCACAAATAATTTAAAGAGGAGGGGTTCATTTTAGCCCAACAGTTTGTTGAGGGTTCAGTCAATAGTCAGCTGGGTCGAAAGCAGGGCAGCAGAGCAGAGGGTCATGGCGAGTGAGAAAGAGCCTGCAGCATGTCAGGCAGGAAGCAGACCAGCATCCTTCTTCTTTCCCTTTTTATTCCCACCAGGCTACAAGCCTGGTGGCTGGGACCATCTGTGCCAGGGTAGGTCATCCCTCATCAGCGAGTCCATCAATCACACTCAGAACAACGCTAAACCAATCAATGGACTCATCTAGTACCAGGTGCCCACGGTCCAGCCCCACACACCCAGGATCAGGTCACCTCCTCAAAGCCCCACCTACCACCACACAGGAGGTTTTGGGGGGATATTCAGAGATAAGCTGCAGCAGCATGCTTCTGGTCAGCTATGCCAGGCTTTGATGTTCAGTAGTTTAGATGCAGTGAATGTATTTCTGACATACTTAGTTTTGAATCAGTTGAGAAGCATCTGTCTACACAAAGCAAGAATGAAAGAAAAAAAATCATTCAGAACTTCCAAGAAACAAAGGATTCTGGACTAGTGATGGAGACGGAGATTGTTCAATATCTCTCAATTCTAAAAATGCTCTCCCTTCTAATTCTTCTTACTCATCAATTGCACTTTCTCTTCTAAACTTTGGTTATGTGATTAATTAATAAAGTGACATTTCCTTCTTTCTCCTTTTTTTGCTACAATATCAATTCACAAAGGAATTTAACTTATTCTATAAATCTCCATTTAGTCCTCATCCATCCACCCATCCATCCTTCTATTCATTCATTCTGTTATCCATTTATCACATAATTATTCAGTTTCCTCGATTTGGGGTACCCATGTGGTATGGATCTGAGAGTGAATTTAACACTCTTTCTGTCTCTATCCTCACTAAACTTATAATGCAGTAAAATTTACCAAGTTTTAAACATGGTAAGCAATGTTTTTTGACTTAACCAGAGAAATATAAATAATCTGTTAGCAGCTGTCACTTATAGCCTTCCCACAAAAGAAAACTGAGCAAGCTTAAAAATCAACAATTCCTGGACCAAAGAAGCAAATTCCACACTCACATCTGCAGAGACAAATCCAACCAGAAACAGAGCCAACAGCACTTCACTTTCTTAAAATTCAAAGTGTTGGGTGCATAAAACCTTAGAAAACTAGCACAGCTGTTTGATAAGGAGCTCGAAACTGAATGCGGACCTGTGCAAGCAGGAACACTAGCAGCTAAGACTTCTGCAGGGCAGGGGAGCACTTGCAGTCACGGGCAAGATTTGTAGGTGTCCCACCAGATTTTATGGTGTGAACCTTAAAAAGGCCCCTGATAGCTCTGAAAATAGAGACAGAATTAATCACTGTGAAATATGCTCAGAGAGTTCTCCATAGCAAGGATCTATATTGTAAGAAATGCTATAGCCTGCCTTATTCCCACCAGGGAAAGGATCTTTCTCCTACTAAAACTCATTTTTAAACAAATTTTGATTTTATGTACTTGGTACAGGTCTCACTGTGCAGCTTGGGCTCACACTGGTCCTCCTGTTTTCAGCAGCACCACACCTGGACTCAGTGAGTGGCTCTGCACACCCTGGGGGTGGCTGCCTGTGAGAAATGTCCTACCAGGGAATGAAACCCAGTGCCTGAGCTTGCTTGAGCAGGCACTTGGTCCCCTGAGCTATCTTGCTGGCCCTCCTAAAACTCTTTCTACAGTTCCTGCTTTATCTAATCAAGACAAGCAAAACAGTTAACTAAGGCACAACTTCAACAAATTAATTTGGGAAAACAAAAGCTACGAAAAGAATAGTTGGAGAAAAATAAGACTGTATAAAAACTTGAGAAAGCCACAGCTCCAAGAGGCAGAGCCACTAAAAGAATGAGACTTAACTGGAAAATTATAGAACTCTTTTGACCTCTAATACTTGACAGCAAAACTATGAGGTACGGTAAAGTAACAACAGATTACAGCTGAGAACTGTAGGACACAGGCATTCTCTGAGGTAAAAAGTTAGAGAAAGTCCAGAGAAGAAACAAAAACAAAAGCACCAGATGAATTACAGACCAACAACTAACCAGTTTATCATATCTCAGTACAATAAAGGCCTTGGCTCCTGTTACCAGGTACACAATGTCCAGCATTCAGTGGAAAACAACAAGGAGTGTAAAAAGGCATGTAAAGAAACAATAATAATCATCAGAGCCAAACACAGAATTCAGAAGTAGAAATTTAAAAAAACTATAATTAATTTGTTAAGAACTCACATGGAACAAGTGGACATCATGCAAAGTAGACAGATAATGTAAGCAGAATGATTCTAATAATAGACATCCTAGGAAAGAATTGAAAAGAACTGCTAGATATTTAAAACACCTTAACAGAAGTGAAGAATGCCTTACAGTGTTCAGAGTATATAAAGCTGAAGAAAGAATCTATCTTCTTGAAGATAAATTATTAGAGACCAAAATTGAATATTTTTTAAAAGACAGAAAAAATGCATCCAAAAACTTTAGAATAACATCAAAAGTTGTAGCACAACAAATAGGAATACCAGGAAGAGTAAAAAGTTAGTAATATTAAAAGGATTGTAGCTAAGAACTTTCCAGATTGTATGACAAACACCAAACTATGCATCTATGTAGCTCACAGAACACCAAGAAAGACAGTTACCTAAAAAAAAAAAAAAACTACATATGTGACATCGCATATTCTGACTACAGAAAGTCAAAAGACAAGAAAAAATTCAAATTTTTGAAGACACACACACATACACATGGAGGCACATACACAAATGCACACACACCACTGTAATAAGCTAACTATAGAAAATAAGGATCCAAATTGCAGGGAATTTTCATCAGAATTCATGCTGACAAAAGAAGAATGTACTTTTTTGATATAATTCAGGTATAAAAAAATAAGATAAGTAAGCAGCTACACTCTTAATTCACTGATAAGAGATATCTGCTAAAATAATATCTGTAAATATAATATCATGTATGCACCTTGTACAATACCAAAACGTTATGAAAACAGCTTGCAATGTATTAATTTATCGAATCTGTATGGTTAAGGTGTCTTGAAACTGTCTGATTGACATTTGTACTTCAATAAAATAAAAAAAAAAAAAGAAGAATGTACTGAAATATTCAAAGTAGTGGAAGGAAAACCCTTACCAACCTGGAACTCTACATTTGTATCAGTCAGCATTTTACTAGAGGAACAGATGTAACACAAGATGTACAAATGTATAAGACATTATAAGATTGGCTTATGACACTCAGCCACAGAGCTGGATGAGAATGCATGAAGAGGGATCTGCCACAGGAGACTGAAGGAGTCGGCCTAAGGTCTGGAGATCACTGTTAGTGTTTTGTGTAAATCTGTGTCAGGAGGCTGATAGGTCTACACCAGAAGGCTGAAGCATCCACGGTAGAAGCCAGGAGATGACAACCAAGCTGACTGTGAAGGCCAGAGCTTCTCTGAGGAAATGGAACGCTCAGTCCTTTTTCAATTTCCTTTTATATCCTCTAAGTGATGAACCACTCTAAGGAGGGGCCTCCAATTTACTTAATTGTAAGGGAACTGCTGAGCCAATTTACTTAAGTTTTTAACTTCTCAGATTGACACAATCTATCAGCCACTGTAACATTCTTTCATATTATTCCTCAAAAGTAAAGCAGAAATAAACACACTCAAACAAAAACTGAGGAAGCATATTATCACAGAGTTTGTATCTGATGGAAACATTTTTCCTTTCCAAAAACCAGACTGAAATGGTTTTGTTGCTGTTACAAAATGGGAAATGGAGCTACTCGGAGGTGTAAGTTGTGGGGCTTCCCAGTCAATGCTGTCATCTGGAGGTGAATCCTTCTGTCAGAGATAAGTCCACACGCTTTCTTGGCTTCTCCATCTGTCTTGTCCTGTCCTCCTCCTCCTTCCACAGGAGGTTGCAGCAAGACAGTTCCCACCAGATGCCAGATTCTTGATCTTGGGCTTCCCCTCTTCCAGGATGGAAAGCACTAGGTTTCTCACGAATAGAAACTGCCAATTTTGTGGCACTCTGCAATAGTGGCACAAAATGAGCTCAGGCAACATGACTTGTCTGAAAATGTACAAGTTTTTAAGGAAAGATGAACATGAAATAGGTCACCAACTTCAATATAGATAAAAAGAACACTGGGGACAGAATGAATGAAGGTAAATGAAAAAAATTATTCTGACTGAATGAAATGAAAGTAAAAATCAATATAAGGAAGACAGATACAGTCTCCAAATAATATTAAATTAGACGAAATTGTTCCTAATGACTTATGAGTCAAGAAAAAAGGACAAAGACATTTAAAATAATTTTGATATACAGTCCTAAACTGATTAAATGTGCAAATATAATTTAATCAAAATGTGCAGTCCAGAGCAAAAGCAGTGGCTACAGGGATATTTATAACAATAAATGCACTTAGGAGGAAAGAAAATGATATAAATCCCTACATTCTACCTTACTGGCATGGAAACCTAGAGAAAAGAGAAAGAAATCTAAGCCAAGTAGGGGGAGGAAAAACATAAAATTAGAGCAGAAAATGTTGAAATTGAAAAACAGGAAAAGAATAGAGAAGAATCAACAAAACCAAAAGGAGCTTCTGGGAGATGGCTCAGTAGCATAAGCGCTTCCCTGGCAAGCACAAGGTCCTGAGTTCAATCCCCAGTTCCACTAAAAGGAGCTTGTTAGGAAAGATAAATGAAATTCACAATTTTTAGGAAGGATAAATGAAATGTAGCAATGGCTAAGCATAAAAAAATCCAACAAATTATCAATATTAGAAATGAAACTGTGGCCATCATTAATGAGCCATGGACATTAAGCTAGCAATAAACACTATAAATGACACTATGCCAAAAATTTGATAACTTACATAAAATAGACTAATTACTTACAAGGCACTAATCACCAAACTTCATCCAAGAAAAATGGAATAAGCTTACTAGACCTAATAGGCTTCCTATGATAGAGACTGAATCAATATTTAATAACTTTCAAAAAGAAAACAATGGGCCCACATAATTTTATTGAGGAGTAAATTATGCCAATCCTTCTAAATCCCTCCCAGAACAATAGATCAGAGGGAACAAGTGTACTTTAAAAAAACCAACATTATTTACCACTAAAACTGTATTAACAAAGACAACAACATGCAATGTATTTTGTTGTAACTCTCCTACCAACTTGTTTTGAAACTGTCTCATTCGAATTTTTTTCTCAATAAAATTAATAAAAAAATAAAACTGTATTAGGACCTTATGGGAAAAAAATGATAAACTCTTCTCTCTTATTGATACAGGAACAATTTTCAATATATTTATCAAATATAATTCAACAATAAATACAATTTTACACCATAAGTGAATTTATCTCAAATGTGCAAGCATATTTCAATATTTTAAAATCAATAAATGTAATCCAAGATATGAACAGTCTATAGATGAGAAGTTAAATCATATTAATTTGCTCTAATAATTTTTTAAAGGATACAAAATGGTAAAAATAACATTAGAAACAACAGTTCTAATAATTTTTAAATGAAATGGAACATGTAGGATTTGGATACATTTAATTTGATTTGGAGAAAATATTTACTTGAGCACTCAATACTTCAAAAATCTAATTAATTATAATTTCATCTATAGATATAAAGAAATTTCAATCAAAATTCTAGAAATTTTTAGAATTTCTATTTTGAAAATACTAAGAGAATGATTATAGAGTTTATATAAAGGGCCAAAGACCCAAAACAGTAAACATAATATTGATGGAATTGTGACACTACCTGATTTTAAGACTTTCAAGCCTAATATATAACAGCTAAGACAGTATGGTACTGGCAGAATAGGCAAATCTGAACAGAACAAAACAGAGATCTCAGATATAGACCTACATAGATTTAACTGATCTTAGGCAGAGAAGCAAAGATAATTAAATTAAATGATAGGCTTTTCCAGCCTACCATTTGTTGTTTGACATAACCAATTGTTATGTAATACAATGAAGCCAAATACCGACTTTTCATAACATTCAAAATGGATCATAGTTCCAATGTAAAATGCAAAATTTAAAAGACTATTATAAATCATCCCCATCTTATAGTGGCCCAATTTACCATTTCTCTACTTTATCATGGTGCAAGTGTCACCAATTTAATAGAAGCTGTACCTCAGGCCTTGTTTTCTTTTTCTGGTCTAGCAATACGTACTAGGTATATTCAAAAGTTTTCAAGATGCCACATGACCACAGTGTTTACTGAGTTACAATGCTTGGCAATTCGGGTGCATGTTTAATTGTTGCCTAAATATTTTTACCTGATTATGTCAATCACATTTCCATGCATGAACCCAAATGATCAGGTTCCTCACATCTGGTCACAGAATCCAACACATGAAAGCTTACACTCATTGCATCTTCAAAACCTTAAAGTTACCTACATTTCCTTCGATAGAAGAATCAGTAATCACAGTTTTCATCCCTACAAGAGAAGTCTATCTAGCATGAAAAGGTAATGAAGTGGTTCATTTTATTTATTTATTTTTAATGTATGTGGTACAGGGTCTTACTATACAGCTCGAGCTCGTAGTGATCCTCCTGTTTTCAGCCTCCCCAGCTCTGAGATTACAGGCCTGTGCCACCCACCAGACCCAGACTCCTTTGCCAGATCAGCATGCCCCGGAGTTGGGGCTCGTACAGCATGCAGGAGAGGGGATAGAACTCTGGTCCCTGCGTTTACCAAAGCAGGCACTTAGTCGGCTGAGCTATTTTGCTGGCTGATAATGAATACATTAACAAACCACACAAACACAGATATAGAATATTCTGAGACACATGACAGAGGCAAGACCATTCACTTATACACACTAGATGGGTAAGACAATGATCCTGAGAAACAGCAGGAGATTTTTGAAACTAGCAGTTAAGTGGCAGGATTCTCACCCCAACTAACTATATATGCTGATACCTGTGAACCAAGCAGCTACACTGAATTTAACTATGTGTAATAGAAGGGTCACACTACAAATGCCTGCCTTTCTGGTCTTCTAAATGTGTACTTCTGGTTATGACATACCAGCTATTACTATACTTCCATTTTTTAAAAGGTAGTAAATGAAAAATATTTTAAAGAAATAAGCGTACCAGTCTGCACTCCCACCAATAGTGGAGAAGGGTTCCTTTTTCCCACCGTCTTTCCAGCATTTGTTATTGGCTGACCTCTTGATGACAGCCATTCTCTTTCTTTCTTTTTTTTTTTTTTTGGCGGAACTGGGGATTGAACTCAGACCCTTGCCATAGAAGCACTTATTCTACTGAGCCATCTCCCTGGCCTGATAGCCATTCTTTTTGAGGTGAAAAGGAATCTCAGGGTTGTTTGAATTTGCACCTCTCAATTTTTCATATATTTATTTGCAATTTGTATTTCTTCATCTGAGAAGTGTGTATGACTAATTTTGCATGCTTTTATCTGGTAATCTGAACAAGTAATTTGAAGACAGCACTATGCATTGTAACAAGCACTGTTGAATTCCTATCAAGTTGTTTAATGAAATTCTGTATTGTTTCTAATGCTTTTTTTTTTTTTTGCTATTTTATTTTTTTTAAAAAAAAAAAAAAAAAACAAACAAAAAAAAGATTGACATGCACATGAGTTTTCTGACATTATCAACAATAAAGAAATTCTATACTAAAAATAAAAGGAAGAAAAAGGTGTACTTCCTTGAAGAGAACAACGACTATCAGAACAATGAATGGGAAACTAAGGAAGGAGCGGGTGTGAAAAGCAGAACAAGGCACACACAGGCCCCAAGGCCTGGTGGCCAGCGCTTCAGTGAGTATGGGACGCCAGACTCCACTCATCTGATTTCCTTGGAAGATGAATCCTGCAGTGTGGTTACTGAAACACCGAATCAGATGCTGTTTCATTTTCAGTTTGTTGAGGAGCTTCTATCCCAGTTCCATATAGCTTGGCCTAAGTTCATCATCTCTGATTTTCACTATCTTTTTTTTTTTTTTTTTTTTTTTTTTTTTTTGGCAGAACCAGGGATTGAACTCAGATCCTTGTGCTTGCCAGGGAAGCACTTATTTTACTGATCCATCTCCCTAGCCCCTGAGCCTTCTCCCCGGTCCCTTCATTATGAACTAGTGTGAACATAAATTTTATTTCAACCTGAAAGTCTGCATTTTAAAAAGCAAGCATATATGGTTACATATATCTGAAATAGAAAATGGCAAACAAACAAATAAAAAACCCACTTCTTCCACAAGGCTTTCAGTCCAAATTAATCGAGTTGGAAGGTTATTGGCCTAGGCCTAGCACTCTGGGAGTTGAGACTTGGGAACTTGTGACTTACCTGTCCCTCCTCAGATGATGTGCCTCAACTCACGTGCTCCTGTCTTTCTGCCACGAGAAGCTAAGCTACCTTTCCTAACAGCACCCCGAGAACACAGTTTGAGCAGGAACTTAATGAAACAAATTCTAAAAATAAAAAAAAAAATTACAAAGGCAACACAGCTTGAGACCTCATTACGCAGAAAAAAATGCAAGGTATCAGTTTTCACAAAAAAATCCTATTAATGATCTTCAGTTTAATTACAAAGATATCTGACTAGAACGGTATGCCAAGGGCAATGGTGGATAGAGAAGAGGGCAGAATCTATTTTCATCATCCTGACATTTTAGCATTTTTAGAGTTTGAATTTGAAAGTTAATAGAGATTTTGAAATTGGGATAAAAATAAAAGCTATGAATAACAAACTGTTGGTTACAGAAATACTTAATTGTATAATCAATAAGACAGCTAATTATTTGAATTATTCAGTTTTTGTTAATTAAAATGGTAAAAGTATTAACAGCAGTCTGTAAAGCATCGTGTATAAATACAGTCAATTTGAACATAAAGACAGCAAAGTGGCTGGAAAAATACTGGCATCAAGAAAAGTAAAACATATTTTTTGTAATTTGCTATTTTATTCTCTTTAACAAAGAGATCTTTGTTAAAAAAATCTCTTTGTAATCTTTGCCACCTCCTCCTATCAGACAATGCAACCATGATATCATGCACTGGTGACAGGGTGTCCGTACAGACAATGTTGTTTTCTTTTATCTTTCTGTTATGGTTTTGATCCAGAATGTCCTCCAAGTGTTCTGTTATCTTCCATTACTGGAAGATGATTTGCTCATAGAGCCGCTAAACTCAGAAGAGGATTAATCCGGGGCAAGTTATGTGCTACTGTGTGCACATAACAATGCATGTGCTACTGGAGCTGGGGCTTCTAGGAGGGGCTTGGTTGGAAAAGGGGGTCACTGGAGGTGAGACTCAAAGGCGCATATCCCCACTCCTGGCTTCTCTCCCCCTCCTCCCCTCCCTTACCCCTTCCTCCCATTCCCTCTCTCTGTCCTTCTCTGGCTTGCTGGCTTTCTCTTTGCTTCTAGTTCCCATGCACTGACCATCTCTCCTTGGCTATGCTTTTACTCCATGCTATTTCTGTGTTGGAACCAGCTGATCATGTGACCATGGACTGAAATCATAGCCAAAGTAAATCTTTTCTTCTTTAAGGTGTGTGTTTCAGTTATTTGGTTCCAATGATGGAAGACTAATACATTGCCTAGCTGGGGAGATGGCTCAGTAGAATAAGTGCTTGCCTGGCAAGCGCAAGGGCCTGAGTTCAATCCCT